>JAFEMH010003196.1:0-283236 GCA_022495995.1 Adenophora triphylla var. japonica | reverse complement strand
ATTGTGCATATTTTATCTTTTCATTTTCTTTATTTAATTCTAAAATTTTGAAAATTAATATATACAAAATTAACAATCTACTATATATAATAGCAAAATATTTTCAAGCTCCGTAAGTAAAATGAAATTTAATTAAATTTTGATTTATATTACGATTTGTTTATTAATTGTGCATATTTTATCTTTTCATTTTCTTTATTTAATTCTAAAATTTTGAAAATTAATATATACAAAATTAACAATCTACTATATATAATAGCAAAATATTTTCTAAGCTCCTAGAAACTTCAAAGTGGCACAATATCATTGGCCAATCTTTTCCACCTAATCCACCAATTTACAATCATCCATTTAAAATTCAATTAGTAATTTTTAAAATAATATAAAAATATATGAGAATATATTAAAATATAAACATGAGTAAAAAATAGGCAAGTTTGTAAGTAAAAATGAAATTTAATAAAATTTTGATTTATATTCACGATTTATTAATTCCAGTGCATATTTTACCTTTTCATTTTTCTTTATTTAATTCTAAAATTTTGAAAAATTAGCATATATACAAAATTAACAATCTATCCATATATAATAACAAAAATATTTTCAAGCTCCTAGAAAACTCCTGAAGTGGCACAAATATCATTACTAATCTTTTCATCATCCACCATTCACAATCTATCCATTTAAAATTCAATTAGTAACTTTTTAAAATAATATAAAAATATAAGAATATATTAAAATATAAATATAATCCAAAGTTAATTTAATATGAATAAAAATAGTAGCGGTGTTTGTAAGTAAAAATGAAATGTAATAAAATTTTGATTTATATTCACAATTTATTTATTGTGCATATTTTTTTCTTTTCATTTTCTTTTATTCAATTCTAAAAATTTTGAAAATTAATATACTACTGAAGCCAATTAACAATCTACTATATATCAATAGCAAAGGAAGTTTTTCAAGCTCTAGAAAACTCCAAGTGGCATAATATCATTGTTGCTCAATCTTTCCATCTTCCACTAATCCATTGACCAATCATCAATTGAAAATTCAATTAGTAACTTTTCTACAAAATAATATATAAAAAATATAAGAATATATTACAAATATAAATATAATCAAGGGAGTTAATTTAATATGTTAATAAAAATGTGAGGCAGGTTTGTAAGTAAAAATGAAATTTAATAAAAATTTTATTTATATTCACGATTTATTTATTGTGCATATTTTATCTTTTCATTTTCTTTATTTAATTCTAAAAGTTTGAAAATTAATATATACAAAATTAACAATCTACTATAATAGCAAAAGTTTTTCAAGCTCCTAGAAAACTCCAAGTGGTACAATATCATTGATCAATCTTTCCATCATCCACCAATCACAATCATCCATTTGAAATTCAATTAGTAACTTTTAAAATAATAAAAACTAAGAATATATTAAAATATAAATATAATCAAAGTTAATTTAACATGAGTAAAAATAGGCAAGTTTGAAAGTAAAAATGAAATTTAATAAAATTTTGATTTATATTCACGATTTATTTATTGTGCGTATTTTATCTTTTCATTTTCTTTATTTAATTCTAAAATTTTGAAAATTAGTATATACAAAATTAACAATCTACTATATGTAATAACAAAAGATTTTCAAGCTCCTAGAAAATTCCAAGTGGCACAATATCATTGGCCAATCTTTCCATCATCCACCAATCACAATCATCCATTCAAAATTCAATTAGTAACTTTTAAAATAATATAAAAATATAAGAATATATTAAAATATAAATATAATCAAAGTTAATTTAACATGAGTAAAAATAGGCAAGTTTGTAAGTAAAAATGAAATTTAATAAAATTTTGATTTATATTCACGATTTATTTATTGTGCATATTTTATCTTTTCATTTTATTTTTTTAATTCTAAAATTTTGACAATTAATATATACAAAATTAACAATCTACTATATATAATAGCAAAAGTTTTTCAAGCAAGTTTGTAATTAAAAATGAAATTTAATAAAATTTTGATTTATATTCACGATTTATTAATTGTGCATATTTTATCTTTTCATTTTATTTATTTAATTATAAAACTTTTAAAATTAATATATACAAAATTAACAATCTACTATATATAATAGCAAAATATTTTAAAGCTCCTAGAAAACTTCAAGTGGCACAATATCATTGGCCAATATTTCCATCATCCACCAATCACAATCATCCATTTAAAATTCAATTAGTAATTTTTAAAATAATATAAAAATATAAGAATATATTAAAATATAAATATAATCAAAGTTAATTTAATATGAGTAAAAATAGGCAAGTTTGTAAGTAAAAATGAAATTTAATAAAATTTTGATTTATATTCACGATTTATTTATTGTGCATATTTTTTTCTTTTCATTTTTTTATTTAATTCTAAAATTTTGAAAATTAATATATACAAAATTAACAATCTACTATATATAATAGCAAAAGTTTTTCAAGCTCCTAGAAAACTCCAAGTGGCACAATATCATTGGCCAATCTTTCCATCATCCACCAATCACAATCATCCATTTGAAATTCAATTAGTAACTTTTAAAACAATATAAACTAGGAATATACTAAAATATAAATATAATCAAAGTTAATTTAACATGAGTAAAAATAGGCAAGTTTGAAAGTAAAAATGAAATTTAATAAAATTTTGATTTATATTCACGATTTATTTATTGTGCATATTTTATCTTTTCATTTTCTTTATTTAATTCTAAAATTTTGAAAATTAATATATACAAAATTAACAATCTACTATATATAATAGCAAAAGTTTTTCAAGCTCCTAGAAAACTCCAAGTGGTACAATATCATTGGCCAATATTTCCATCATCCACCAATCACAATCATCCATTTGAAATTCAATTAGTAACATTTAAAACAATATAAACTAAGAATATATTAAAATATAAATATAATCAAAGTTAATTTAACATGAGTAAAAATAGGCAAGTTTGAAAGTAAAAATGAAATTTAATAAAATTTTGATTTATATTCACGATTTATTTATTGTGCATATTTTATCTTTTCATTTTCTTTATTTAATTCTATAATTTTGAAAATTAATATATACAAAATTAACAATCTACTATATATAATAGCAAAATATTTTCAAGCTCCTAGAAAACTTCAAGTGGCACAATATCATTGGCCAATCTTTCCATCATCCACCATTCACAATCATCCATTTAAAATTCAATTAGTAACTTTTAAAAATAATATAAAAATATAAGAATAAATTAAAATATAAACATGAGTAAAAATAGGCAAGTTTGTAAGTAAAAATGAAATTTAATAAAAATTTTGATTTATATTCACGATTTATTAATTGTGCATATTTTACCTTTTCATTTTCTTTATTTAATTCTAAAATTTTGAAAATTAATATATACAAAATTAACAATCTACTATATATAATAGCAAAATATTTTCAAGCTCCTAGAAAACTTCAAGTGGCACTATATCATTGGCCAATCTTTTCATCATCCACCATTCACAATCATCCATTTAAAATTCAATTAGTAACTTTTAAAACAATATAAAAATAAAAGAATATATTAAAATATAAATATAATCAAAGTTAATTTAATATGAATAAAAATAGGCAGGTTTGTAAGTAAAAATGAAATGTAATAAAATTTTGATTTATATTCACAATTTATTTATTGTGCATATTTTTTTCTTTTCATTTTCTTTATTCAATTCTAAAATTTTGAAAATTAATATATACAAAATTAACAATCTACTATATATAATAGCAAAATATTTTCAAGCTCCTAGAAAACTCCAAGTGGTACAATATCATTGGCCAATCTTTCCATCATCCACCAATCACAATCATCCATTTGAAATTCAATTAGTAACTTTTAAAACAATATAAACTAGGAATATATTAAAATATAAATATAATCAAAGTTAATTTAACATGAGTAAAAATAGGCAAGTTTGAAAGTAAAAATGAAATTTAATAAAATTTTGATTTATATTCACGATTTATTTATTGTGCATATTTTATCTTTTCATTTTCTTTATTTAATTCTAAAATTTTGAAAATTAATATATACAAAATTAACAATCTACTATATATAATAGCAAAAGTTTTTCAAGCTCCTAGAAAACTCCAAGTGGTACAATATCATTGGCCAATCTTTCCATCATCCACCAATCACAATCATCCATTTGAAATTCAATTAGTAACATTTAAAACAATATAAACTAAGAATATATTAAAATATAAATATAATCAAAGTTAATTTAACATGAGTAAAAATAGGCAAGTTTGAAAGTAAAAATGAAATTTAATTAAATTTTGATTTATATTCACGATTTATTTATTGTGCATATTTTATCTTTTCATTTTCTTTATTTAATTCTAAAATTTTTAAAATTAATATATACAAAATTAACAATCTACTATATATAATAGCAAAATATTTTCAAGCTCCTAGAAAACTTTAAGAGGCACAATATCATTGGCCAATCTTTCCATCATCCACCAATTACAATCATCCATTTAAAATTCAATTAGTAATTTTTAAAATAATATAAAAATATAAGAATATATTAAAATATAAACATGAGTAAAAATAGGCAAGTTCTTAAGTAAAAATGAAATTTAATAAAATTTTGATTTATATTCACGATTTATTAATTGTGCATATTTTACCTTTTCATTTTCTTTATTTAATTCTAAAATTTTGAAAATTAATATATACAAAATTAACAATCTACTATATATAATAGCAAAATATTTTCAAGCTCCTAGAAAACTCCAAGTGGCACAATATCATTGGCCAATCTTTTCATCATCCACCATTCACAATCATCCATTTAAAATTCAATTAGTAACTTTTAAAATAATATAAAAATATAAGAATATATTAAAATATAAATATAATCAAATTTAATTTAATATGAATAAAAATAGGCAGGTTTGTAAGTAAAAATGAAATGTAATAAAATTTTTATTTATATTCACAATTTATTTATTGTGCATATGTTTTTCTTTTCATTTTCTTTATTCAATTCTAAAATTTTGTAAATTAATATATACAAAATTAACAATCTACTATATATAATAGCAAAAGTTTTTCAAGCTCCTAGAAAACTCCAAGTGGCATAATATCATTGACCAATCTTTCCATCTTCCACTAATCACAATCATCCAATTGAAATTCAATTAGTAACTTTTAAAATAATATAAAAATATAAGAATATATTAAAATATAAATATAATCAAAGTTAATTTAATATGTGTAAAAATAGGCAGGTTTGTAAGTAAAAATGAAATTTAATAAAAATTTTATTTATATTCACGATTTATTTATTGTGCATATTTTATCTTTTCATTTTCTTTATTTAATTCTAAAATTTTGAAAATTAATATATACAAAATTAACAATCTACTATATATAATAGCAAAAGTTTTTCAAACTCCTAGAAAACTCCAAGTGGTACAATATCATTGATCAATCTTTCCATCATCCACCAATCACAATCATCCATTTGAAATTCAATTAGTAACTTTTAAAATAATAAAAACTAAGAATATATTAAAATATAAATATAATCAAAGTTAATTTAACATGAGTAAAAATAGGCAAGTTTGAAAGTAAAAATGAAATTTAATAAAATTTTGATTTATATTCACGATTTATTTATTGTGCGTATTTTATCTTTTCATTTTCTTTATTTAATTCTAAAATTTTGAAAATTAGTATATACAAAATTAACAATCTACTATATGTAATAACAAAAGATTTTCAAGCTCCTAGAAAATTCCAAGTGGCACAATATCATTGGCCAATCTTTCCATCATCCACCAATCACAATCATCCATTCAAAATTCAATTAGTAACTTTTAAAATAATATAAAAATATAAGAATATATTAAAATATAAATATAATCAAAGTTAATTTAACATGAGTAAAAATAGGCAAGTTTGTAAGTAAAAATGAAATTTAATAAAATTTTGATTTATATTCACGATTTATTTATTGTGCATATTTTATCTTTTCATTTTATTTTTTTAATTCTAAAATTTTGACAATTAATATATACAAAATTAACAATCTACTATATATAATAGCAAAAGTTTTTCAAGCAAGTTTGTAATTAAAAATGAAATTTAATAAAATTTTGATTTATATTCACGATTTATTAATTGTGCATATTTTATCTTTTCATTTTATTTATTTAATTATAAAACTTTTAAAATTAATATATACAAAATTAACAATCTACTATATATAATAGCAAAATATTTTCAAGCTCCTAGAAAACTTCAAGTGGCACAATATCATTGGCCAATATTTCCATCATCCACCAATCACAATCATCCATTTAAAATTCAATTAGTAATTTTTAAAATAATATAAAAATATAAGAATATATTAAAATATAAACATAAGTAAAAATAGGCAAGTTTGTAAGTAAAAATGAAATTTAATAAAATTTTGATTTATATTCACGATTTATTTATTGTGCGTATTTTATCTTTTCATTTTCTTTATTTAATTCCAAAATTTTGAAAATTAATATAAATAAAATTAACAACAATCTACTATATATAATAGCAAAAGTTTTTCAAGATTCTAGAAAACTCCAAGTGGTACAATATCGTTGGCCAATCTTTCCATCATCCACCAATCACAATCATCCATTTGAAATTCAATTAGTAACTTTTAAAATAATATAAACTATGAACATATTAAAATATAAATATAATCAAAGTTAATTTAACATGAGTAAAAATAGGCAAGTTTAAAAGTAAAAATGAAATTTAATAAAATTTTGATTTATATTCACGATTTATTTATTGTGCATATTTTATCTTTTCATTTTCTTTATTTAATTCTAAAATTTTGAAAATTAATATATACAAAATTAACAATCTACTATCTATAATAGCAAAATATTTTCAAGCTCCTAGAAAACTCCAAGTGACACAATATCATTGGCCAATCTTTTCATCATCCACCATTCACAATCATCCATTTAAAATTCAATTAGTAACTTTTAAAATAATATAAAAATATAAGAATATATTAAAATATAAATATAATCAAAGTTAATTTAATATGAGTAAAAATAGGCAGGTTTGTAAGTAAAAATGAAATGTAATAAAATTTTGATTTATATTCACGATTTATTTATTGTGCATATTTTTTTCTTCTCATTTTCTTTATTTATTACTAAAATTTTGAAAATTAATATATACAAAATTAACAATCTACTATATATAATAGCAAAAGTTTTTCAAGCTCCTAGAAAACTCCAAGTGGTACAATATCATTGATCAATCTTTCCATCATCCACCAATCACAATCATCCATTTGAAATTCAATTAGTAACTTTTAAAATAATAAAAACTAAGAATATATTAAAATATAAATATAATCAAAGTTAATTTAACATGAGTAAAAATAGGCAAGTTTGAAAGTAAAAATGAAATTTAATAAAATTTTGATTTATATTCACGATTTATTTATTGTGCGTATTTTATCTTTTCATTTTCTTTATTTAATTCTAAAATTTTGAAAATTAGTATATACAAAATTAACAATCTACTTATATGTGTAATAACAAAAGATTTTCAAGCTCCTAGAAAATTCCAAGTGGCACAATATCATTGGCCAATCTTTCCATCATCCACCAATCACAATCATCCATTCAAAATTCAATTAGTAACTTTTAAAATAATATAAAAATATAAGAATATATTAAAATATAAATATAATCAAAGTTAATTTAACATGAGTAAAAATAGGCAAGTTTGTAAGTAAAAATGAAATTTAATAAAATTTTGATTTATATTCACGATTTATTTATTGTGCATATTTTATCTTTTCATTTTATTTTTTAATCTCTAAAATTTTGACAATTAATATATACAAAATTAACAATCTACTATATATAATAGCAAAAGTTTTTCAAGCAAGTTTGTAATTAAAAATGAAATTTAATAAAATTTTGATTTATATTCACGATTTATTAATTGTGCATATTTTATCTTTTCATTTTATTTATTTAATTATAAAACTTTTAAAATTAATATATACAAAATTAACAATCTACTATATATAATAGCAAAATATTTTCAAGCTCCTAGAAAACTTCAAGTGGCACAATATCATTGGCCAATATTTCCATCATCCACCAATCACAATCATCCATTTAAAATTCAATTAGTAATTTTTAAAATAATATAAAAATATAAGAATATATTAAAATATAAACATAAGTAAAAATAGGCAAGTTTGTAAGTAAAAATGAAATTTAATAAAATTTTGATTTATATTCACGATTTATTTATTGTGCATATTTTATCTTTTCATTTTCTTTATTTAATTCCAAAATTTTGAAAATTAATATAAACAAAATTAACAACAATCTACTATATATAATAGCAAAAGTTTTTCAAGCTCCTAGAAAACTCCAAGTGGTACAATATCGTTGGCCAATCTTTCCATCATCCACCAATCACAATCATCCATTTGAAATTCAATTAGTAACTTTTAAAATAATATAAACTATGAACATATTAAAATATAAATATAATCAAAGTTAATTTAACATGAGTAAAAATAGGCAAGTTTAAAAGTAAAAATGAAATTTAATAAAATTTTGATTTATATTCACGATTTATTTATTGTGCATATTTTATCTTTTCATTTTCTTTATTTAATTCTAAAATTTTGAAAATTAATATATACAAAATTAACAATCTACTATATATAATAGCAAAATATTTTCAAGCTCCTAGAAAACTCCAAGTGACACAATATCATTGGCCAATCTTTTCATCATCCACCATTCACAATCATCCATTTAAAATTCAATTAGTAACTTTTAAAATAATATAAAAATATAAGAATATATTAAAATATAAATATAATCAAAGTTAATTTAATATGAGTAAAAATAGGCAGGTTTGTAAGTAAAAATGAAATGTAATAAAATTTTGATTTATATTCACGATTTATTTATTGTGCATATTTTTTTCTTTTCATTTTTTTATTTATTACTAAAATTTTGAAAATTAATATATACAAAATTAACAATCTACTATATATAATAGCAAAAGTTTTTCAAGCTCCTAGAAAACTCCAAGTGGTACAATATCATTGGCCAATCTTTCCATCATCCACCAATCACAATCATCCATTTGAAATTCAATTAGTAACTTTTAAAACAATATAAACTAGGAATATATTAAAATATAAATATAATCAAAGTTAATTTAACATGAGTAAAAATAGGCAAGTTTGAAAGTAAAAATGAAATTTAATAAAATTTTGATTTATATTCACGATTTATTTATTGTGCATATTTTATCTTTTCATTTTCTTTATTTAATTCTAAAATTTTGAAAATTAATATATACAAAATTAACAATCTACTATATATAATAGCAAAAGTTTTTCAAGCTCCTAGAAAACTCCAAGTGGTACAATATCATTGGCCAATCTTTCCATCATCCATCAATCACAATCATCCATTTGAAATTCAATTAGTAACATTTAAAACAATATAAACTAAGAATATATTAAAATATAAATATAATCAAAGTTAATTTAACATGAGTAAAAATAGGCAAGTTTGAAAGTAAAAATGAAATTTAATAAAATTTTGATTTATATTCACGATTTATTTATTGTGCATATTTTATCTTTTCATTTTCTTTATTTAATTCTAAAATTTTGAAAATTAATATATACAAAATTAACAATCTACTATATATAATAGCAAAATATTTTCAAGCTCCTAGAAAACTTCAAGTGGCACAATATCATTGGCCAATCTTTCCATCATCCACCAATCACAATCATCCATTTAAAATTCAATTAGTAATTTTTAAAATAATATAAAAATATAAGAATAAATTAAAATATAAACATGAGTAAAAATAGGCAAGTTTGTAAGTAAAAATGAAATTTAATAAAATTTTGATTTATATTCACGATTTATTAATTGTGCATATTTTACCTTTTCATTTTCTTTATTTAATTCTAAAATTTTGAAAATTAATATATACAAAATTAACAATCTACTATATATAATAGCAAAATATTTTCAAGCTCCTAGAAAACTTCAAGTGGCACTATATCATTGGCCAATCTTTTCATCATCCACCATTCACAATCATCCATTTAAAATTCAATTAGTAACTTTTAAAATAATATAAAAATATAAGAATATATTAAAATATAAATATAATCAAAGTTAATTTAATATGAATAAAAATAGGCAGGTTTGTAAGTAAAAATGAAATGTAATAAAATTTTGATTTATATTCACAATTTATTTATTGTGCATATTTTTTTTTTCTTTTCATTTTCTTTATTCAATTCTAAAATTTTGAAAATTAATATATACAAAATTAACAATCTACTATATATAATAGCAAAATATTTTCAAGCTCCTAGAAAACTCCAAGTGGCACAATATCATTGGCCAATCTTTTCATCATCCACCATTCACAATCATCCATTTAAAATTCAATTAGTAACTTTTAAAATAATATAAAAATATAAGAATATATTAAAATATAAATATAATCAAAGTTAATTTAATATGATTAAAAATAGGCAGGTTTGTAAGTAAAAACGAAATGTAATAAAATTTTGATTTATATTCACGATTTATTTATTGTGCATATTTTTTTCTTTTCATTTTTTTATTTAATTCTAAAATTTTGAAAATTAATATATACATAATTAACAATCTACTATATATAATAGCAAAAGTTTTTCAAGCTCCTAGAAAACTCCAAGTGGTACAATATCATTGGCCAATCTTTCCATCATCCACCAATCACAATCATCCATTTGAAATTCAATTAGTAACTTTTAAAACAATATAAACTAAGAATATATTAAAATATAAATATAATCAAAGTTAATTTAACATGAGTAAAAATAGGCAAGTTTGAAAGTAAAAATGAAATTTAATAAAATTTTGATTTATATTCACGATTTATTTATTGTGCATATTTTATCTTTTCATTTTCTTTATTTAATTCTAAAATTTTGAAAATTAATATATACAAAATTAACAATCTACTATATATAATAGCAAAAGTTTTTCAAGCTCCTAGAAAACTCCAAGTGGTACAATATCATTGGCCAATCTTTCCATCATCTACCAATCACAATCATCCATTTGAAATTCAATTAGTAACATTTAAAACAATATAAACTAAGAATATATTAAAATATAAATATAATCAAAGTTAATTTAACATGAGTAAAAATAGGCAAGTTTGAAAGTAAAAATGAAATTTAATAAAATTTTGATTTATATTCACGATTTATTTATTGTGCATATTTTATCTTTTCATTTTCTTTATTTAATTCTAAAATTTTGAAAATTAATATATACAAAATTAACAATCTACTATATATAATAGCAAAATATTTTCAAGCTCCTAGAAAACTTCAAGTGGCACAATATCATTGGCCAATCTTTCCATCATCCACCAATCACAATCATCCATTTAAAATTCAATTAGTAATTTTTAAAATAATATAAAAATATAAGAATATATTAAAATATAAACATGAGTAAAAATAGGCAAGTTTGTAAGTAAAAATGAAATTTAATAAAATTTTGATTTATATTCACGATTTATTAATTGTGTATATTTTACCTTTTCATTTTCTTTATTTAATTCTAAAATTTTGAAAATTAATGTTTACAAAATTAACAATCTACTATATATAATAGCAAAATATTTTCAAGCTCCTAGAAAACTTCAAGTGGCACTATATCATTGGCCAATCTTTTCATCATCCACCATTCACAATCATCCATTTAAAATTCAATTAGTAACTTTTAAAATAATATAAAAATATAAGAATATATTAAAATATAAATATAATCAAAGTTAATTTAATATGAATAAAAATAGGCAGGTTTGTAAGTAAAAATGAAATGTAATAAAATTTTAATTTATATTCACAATTTATTTATTGTGCATATTTTTTTCTTGTCATTTTCTTTATTCAATTCTAAAATTTTGAAAATTAATATATACAAAATTAACAATCTACTATATATAATAGCAAAAGTTTTTCAAGCTCCTAGAAAACACCAAGTGGCACAATATCATTGACCAATCTTTTCATCTTCCACTAATCACAATCATCCAATTGAAATTCAATTAGTAACTTTTAAAATAATATAAAAATATAAGAATATATTAAAATATAAATATAATCAAAGTTAATTTAATAAGTGTAAAAATAGGCAGGTTTTTAAGTAAAAATGAAAATTTAATAAAATTTTGATTTATATTCACGATTTATTTATTGTGCATATTTTATCTTTTCATTTTCTTTATTTAATTCTAAAATTTTGAAAATTAATATATACAAAATTAACAATCAACTATATACAATAGCAAAAGTTTTTCAAGCTCCTAGAAAACTCCAAGTGGTACAATATCATTGGCCAATCTTTCCATCATCCACCAATCACAATCATCCATTTGAAATTCAATTAGTAACTTTTAAAACAATATAAACTAAGAATATATTAAAATATAAATATAATCAAAGTTAATTTAACATGAGTAAAAATAGGCAAGTTTGAAAGTAAAAATGAAATTTAATAAAATTTTGATTTATATTCACGATTTATTTATTGTGCATATTTTATTTTATTTTATCTTTTCATTTTCTTTATTTAATTCTAAAATTTTGAAAATTAATATATACAAAATTAACAATCTACTATATATAATAGCAAAAGTTTTTCAAGCTCCTAGAAAACTCCAAGTGGTACAATATCATTGGCCAATCTTTCCATCATCCACCAATCACAATCATCAATTTGAAATTCAGTTAGTAACATTTAAAACAATATAAACTAAGAATATATTAAAATATAAATATAATCAAAGTTAATTTAACATGAGTAAAAATAGGCAAGTTTGAAAGTAAAAATGAAATTTAATAAAATTTTGATTTATATTCACGATTTATTTATTGTGCATATTTTATCTTTTCATTTTCTTTATTTAATTCTAAAATTTTGAAAATTAATATATACAAAATTAACAATCTACTATATATAATAGCAAAATATTTTCAAGCTCCTAGAAAACTTCAAGTGGCACAATATCATTGGCCAATCTTTCCATCATCCACCAATCACAATCATCCATTTAAAATTCAATTAGTAATTTTTAAAATAATATAAAAATATAAGAATATATTAAAATATAAACATGAGTAAAAATAGGCAAGTTTGTAAGTAAAAATGAAATTTTATAAAATTTTGATTTATATTCACGATTTATTTATTGTGCATATTTTATCTTTTCATTTTCTTTATTAATTCTAAAATTTTGAAAATTAATATATACAAAATTAACAATCTACTATATATAATAGCAAAAGTTTTTCAAGCTCCTAGAAAACTCCAAGGGGCACAATATCATTGGACAATCTTTCCATCATCCATCAATCACAATCATCCATTTGAAATTCAATTAGTAACTTTTAAAATTATATAAAAATATAAGAATATATTAAAATACAAATATAATCAAAGTTAATTTAACATGAGTAAATATAGGCATGTTTGTAAGAAAAAATGAAATTTAATAAAATTTTGATTTATATTCACGATTTATTTATTGTGCATATTTTATCTTTTCATTTTCTTTATTTAATTCTAAAATTTTGAAAATAATATATACAAAATTAACAATCTACTATATGTAATAGCAAAAGTTTTTCAAGCTCCTAGAAAATTCCAAGTGGCACAATATCATTGGTCAATCTTTTCATCATCCACCAATCACAACCGAAATTCAATTCGTAATTTTTAAAATAATATAACAATATAAGAATATATTAAAATATAAATATAACAAAGTTAATTTAACATGAGTAAAAATAGGCAAGTTTGTAAGTAAAAGTGAAATTTAATAAAATTTTGATTTATATTCATGATTTATTTATTGTTCATATTTTGTATTTTCATTTTTCTTATTTAATTTTAAAATTTTGAAAATTAATATATAAAAATTAACAATCTACTATATATAATAGCAAAAGTTTTTCAAGCTCCTAGAAAACTCCAAGTGGCACAATATCATTGGCCAATCTTTCCATCTTCCACTAATCACAATCATCCAATTGAAATTCAATTAGTAACTTTTAAAATAATATAAAATATAGGAATATATTAAAATATAAATATAATCAAAGTTAATTTAATATGAGTAAAAATAGGCAGGTTTGTTAGTAAAAATGAAATTTAATAAAATTTTGATTTATATTCACGATTTATTTATTGTGAATATTTTATCTTTTTATTTTCTTTATTTAATTCAATATTTTAAAATTTTTAATTCTACTCATATTTAATTCAATATTTTAAAATTTATTTCATAATGATAGTCACATTTAACAATTCAAATATTTTAACAACTTATTTTCATTTCTATCGCTAACCTAAATGAGGTTTAATTATTATCTCATTACTCTCTTTTCTTTATTGGTTGACTATCATCCTTTACTTAATTTCTCTTCTTTCTTCTTGAATGTCAATTTTCAAAGTTCAATATTTTAAAATTCATTTTCTAAATTATTTAATATTTGGATTACTCAGATAATTCATCTATTTCATAATGATTGTCACATTTTATTATTCAAATATTTTAACAATTTATTTTCATTTCTATCGCTAACCTAAATGAGGTTTAATTATTATCTCATTACTCTCTTTTCTTTATTGGTTGACTATCATCCTTTACTTAATTTCTCTTCTTTCTTCTTGAATGTCAATTTTCAAAGTTCAATAATTTAAAATTCATTTTCTAAATTATTTAATATTTGGATTACTCAGATAATTCATCTATTTCATAATGATTGTCACATTTTATTATTCAAATATTTTAACAATTTATTTTCATTTCTATCGCTAACCTAAATGAGGTTTAATTATTATCTCATTACTCTCTTTTCTTTATTGGTTGACTCTCATTCTTTACTCACTTTCTCTTCTTTCTTCTTGAATGTCAATTTTCAAAGTTCATTGATTTGTTTAAAAAGATATTACCAAAATAGAAATAATTGAAATAAAATATTTCATGAAAATGGAAAAATAGAAGGATAAGATGAAACGGAAAATTAATAACAAAAATTAATCGGGAGTCGAGTTTTGTGAAACACAATTTTCGTAAGAAGAAGTTGTCCCACCCTATTTTTAACGGTTTAACAAGGGTAGAGATTGGATAACTCTTGGATTACAAGGAGAGGATGAGGTTGAAAGGTTCATTGATTGTAGATATGTCTCTGCATGTGAGGCGATTTGGAGGATATATGAATTTAATTTGCATTATAGAACTCCACCAGTTGAGCGGTTAGCTTTTCACATGAAGGGTGATCAGACTATACCTTTTCACGAAGGGGATTACATTGAAGATGTTCTTGAAAAGGCAGAGACTGTTAAAGAATCCCAGTTTGTTAAGTGGATGGAGTATAACCGTGATAATGAAGACGGTCAACATTTGAAATACTATGAATTCCCGAGGTACTTTGTGTGGGTAAAAAATAAACGTGAATGGCGCCGCAGGAAAGATAGTCGATTTGCAATTGGAATGATATATCATGTGCCGGTCGACTGTGGGGAATTGTACTACTTGAGGATTATGTTGAATCATAAAACCGGTTGCAAAAATTTTGAAGATTTTAGAATCGTTGATCATGTTGTCTCTAAGGACTTTAAATCAGCTTGCTATGCCTTGGGTTTGTTAGATGACGACAAGAAATATGTCAATGCAATAAAAGAAGCAGCTGGTTGGAAAATGTCTATAGCCTTAAAGAGACTATTAGTTGTCCTATTACTGTCTAATTCCATGACTATGCCGCACGAGGTATGTGATAAGACTTGGGAGAAACTTTCCGATGACATGAAATATAACGATAGGAAACTGTACAATAATCCGGGTAAGTTTATCATCTTTAAATCTAATATAGGTTTTCATTTAATATTACATCTATTTATATATTTTCTCTAATATAAAATGTAATTACAAATGCTTATAAAACACAATTCTAATTTTTTTTCTAACCGTAATTAAAGTAAAATATACTGGATATTTGTTCTACTTTCAATAGTGTACTCCGAACGTATGGCGAAAATATTCACCACTCCATCCGTCTCGCATTAATTATCTAATATGGATATTACATAGATGCTTATGCTTTGGTCGAATATTTGAGATATAAAGTTGATTGTAGTACATTTTTTAAATTTGTACTTCTTCCGTGTCGCACTAATTTGTTATCAATTTTATTTACAAAATATAGTTTTGTTATTGGTTGGAGAACAAATTTATTGGTTATTTAATATTTACAAATGAACGTACTCCCACTGTCTCACGGTAATAGTATCATCCTTCACTCCCGCACTAATTTTCATGTAGAGATATTAAATAATCATAATGCATTTTGTCAAATATATTGAGTTTCAAGTTTTAACGTTTAATTTAATGATATATATTATTTTGTACTCCCTATATGTTTTATCTTATATATGTAGTGTGCATATATATATAATTTGTATTCCTTTAATTATTATTACATTAACTCTTGGATATATATTTAATTGCATTTTTTCATAATTGTACCAGGATTGAAACTAAATGAAGAACAGAAGAAGAATCTTACTTTAGCAGAAATTGAAAAGATATTGGTTCAAAATGGAAGTAGCCTGCATAAGTTTACAAATATGCCTAAGCCGATCGACTATGCTATTGAGGATGCACAGAACATGCTTATTTTAGATGAAACATCATATGATATAGAAGAGATGAAAGTTGAGCACGCCATGTTGTATAAACAACTCACTACTGAGCGTAAGGGAGCATATGAAGAAATCATGTCAGTTGTCGATAGTGAAAATGGTGGAGTATTCTTCCTGTATGGTTATGGAGGGACGGGAAAGACGGTTATGTGGAAGACATTATGTGCTGCATTACGGATGCAGAGGAAGATTGTAGTTGCAGTTGCATCCAGTGGTATTTCTTCATTATTACTTCCCGGAGGTAGGACTGTCCATTCTAAATTTGGTATACCTTTACAGCTTGATGAGACTTTCATGTGTAGCAAACTTAAGCCAGGTTCTGATGAGGCAGAGTTACTTCAAAAAACATCGCTTAATTGGGACGAATCTCCAATGGCACATAAACACTGCTTTGAGGCACTTGATCGTAGCTTGAGAGATATTATCCGTGGCTCTGATGGATGGTTATGTGATAACCCATTTGTTGGTGGTAAGGTTGTGGTATTTGGAGGAGATTTCAGACCAATCAGTCGAAGATATATTTTCAACTGAATTCCTAAACAACGCCAAGTGCTCTGGAATACCTAATCACATACTGAAGCTAAAGATTGGATGTATCGTCATGTTGTTACGAAATATAGATCAAGCTTCAAAGTTGTGTAACGGTACAAGATTGATCGTTACAAATCTAGGTACGTAAATCAATTTTGTTAGTATATAATTATACATTTATACAATTAATTATTTGACATAAAATATACGGCTCCTGTTCACATCATTGGCCAATCTTTCCATCATCCACCAATCACTATCATCCATTTGAAATTCAATTAGTAACTTTTAAAATTTATAGGGGTTGATTTTATACAATAAATTATTTAAAAATGAAAATGGATTGAAGCACAAATAATTGTCTTACAAAAAGAGCAAAAGCAAAATGAAAAAAAACTTTAATAATTAAGAAGGAAAAAAATCTAATGCACAAAAGAAAATCAATATCAATATAAAAAATACAAAAAAATAAAATGCAAATAAAAAACAAAAATTAAAATTCTAATAATTAAAGGTGAAAGAAACATTCACAAACATAAAAGAAATAGAAAAAACCAAGAAATTAAATCAAAATAAAGACGAAAATTTATAAAATAAAAGTTAAAATTAAAATTAAAATTAAAATCAAAATCAAAATCAAAATCAAATCAAAATCAAAATCAAAATCAAAATCAAAATCAAAATCAAAATCAAAATCAAAATCAAAATCAAAATCAAAATCAAAATCAAAATCAAAATCAAAATCATAATCATAATAATAAACACAAACATAAATATAAAAAATAAATCCTAATCAAAATAAGCCAAAAGTGATTATAAAGAAGTCACTCACAAATTCGAAAAAAAAAAAAGAGTTTGTGAATCTCCTATATATAATAGCAAAAGTTTTTCAAGCTCCTAGAAAACTCCAAGTGACACAATATCTTTGGCCAATCTTTTCATCATCCACCAATCACAATCACCCATTTGAAATTCAATTAGTAATTTTTAAAATTTTTAGGGGTTAATTTTATACAATAAATTAGTAAAAATGAAAATGGATTGAAGCACAAATAATTGTCTTACAAAAAGAGCAAAAGCAAAATGAAAAAAACTTTAATAATTAAGAAAGAAAAAATCTAATGCACAAAAGAAAATCAATATCAATATAAAAACATACGAAAAAATAAAATGCAAATAAAAAATAAAAATAAAAATTAAAATTCTAATAATTAAAAAGTGAAAGAAACATTCACAAACATAAAAGAAATAGAAAAAAGCAAGAAATAAAATCAAAATAAAGACGAAAATATATAAAATAAAATAAAAGTTAAAATTAAAATCAAAATCAAAATCAAAAATAATAATAAACACAAAGATAAATATAAAAAACAAATCCTAATCAAAATAAGCCAAAAGAGATTATAAAGAAGTCACTCACAAATCCGAAAAAAAAAGAAGTTTGTGAATCTACTATATATAATAGCAAATTTTTTTCAAGCTTTTAGAAAACTCTAAGTGGCACAATATCATTGACCAATCTTTCCATCATCCACCGATCACAATCATCCATTTGAAATTCAATTAGTAACTTTTAAAATTTATAGGGGTTGATTTTATACAATAAATTAGTTAAAAATGAAATTGGATTGAAGCACAAATAATTTTTTTAATTTTACTATAAAATATAAATTAAACGTTCAATTAATGCTAACTATTACATTAATTTAGTTAATTTCACTATGCCCCGTCGAGTATCGACGAGGCATAATGCTAATTTTTACTGTTCCTTTTGCTGATTTGTGAACATTGTTCTGTTATGTATAATACTGCCTCCGTCCTAAAATGAATGTCCAAAAAATTTCAATCAGAAAGTGGCATGATAGAGCTAATTTTTGAACTTTAAAGCCTAGCTCACCTAACTCACCCAACTAAGCCTATTTTCAGTTAGATATGTGAATAAGAAAATTATACTTTTTTTTATCTAACATCAGCAATGGTATGATTTTGTTATCGTTATTGTTTTGTTAGTATTCTGATCAATGGTATTAATTACTAATTTTCTGTATTTCTGAGTTTATCGTATAAAAATATTTGTTTGTTTTTAATATATATATAGGTAAGCAAATCAATTTTGTTAGTATATAATTATACATTTATACAATTAATTATTTGATTATTTGACATAAAACATACTGTTATTTTCATATATATATATATATATATAGGTAAGTACATTGTCGAGGCGGTAATGTTGTCCGGAAAGAATGTTGGTAAGAAGGTGTTGATACCGAGGATGATTATGTCACCTTCTGATACAACAAAATTCCCGGTTAGGTTTCAACGAAGATAATTCCCATTGACCGTTTCTTTTGCAATGACGATAAATAAAATTCAGAGTCAGTCGCTCGCTCATGATGACCTTTTTCTTCCAAGGTCAGTATTTAGTCATGGACAATTATATGTTGCTTTTTTTAGAGTAACGACAAGGAAATGACTTAAAATGCTTATATGTAATAGTCATGAACAGTCAAATGACACGACTACAAATGTTGTGTACAAAGAAGTTTTCGACAAGTTGTAATATATTACATGAAATTATCTCATTAATTTTTTGAATTGTATTTACATTTAACTTTTACCTCAGTGTTTTATCCCCCGTCGGAGACCGACGGGTTACTCACTAGTGTTAAATAATGTCAAGTTTGTTGACAATCTCTAGTTATTTACAAAAATATTATCGCGCACTCTAAAAGAAGTGCCACTTATTTACAAAAATGCTATCGCATATTTTAAATGAAGTGTCATTTATTTTAAAAATATCACCGTTCAATTTAAATATGATTAAAAACTCGTTTTTCCAAATTAAATAGAAAAAAACCCTTTTCACAAAAAATTTGGCCTTTGCCAATATGAGATGTAATTTCCCAATAAAATGTCTATGGTTGGATTTTTGTAGATATTTCCGGCGATACATGGCCCTTGTCATGCTATTTATGTAAGTTCATTTGACATTTAACATCTTTTATGGGGTTAATTTATATTTTGGAAAACAATCACTCAATTTTTTTCTTCATAGAAATATTTTTTTTCATATATATATATATATATATATATAATACCTTACTTTATTCTTAAATATTTGTCTTCTTTCAATTTGCTGTCGTAAAATAAGTGTTACTTTAATAAATTAAATCAAACATATTAATGGTGGAATGTGCAATAACCATTGCCTTTTAGCATGGGCGGATCTAACCTTTTTTGAGGCGAGCTTTTTTATTTATTTTTACCTAAGTAATCGACTATATGTAAGTTTTTTTTTTATATATATGAAGTTATTTTTCACTGTTATTATTGTTTACAATATTTTTTAAATACCAAGCCCACGCAATTCTAAAATCCTGAATCCGTCCCGATCTTTAGTTAGTACTCCTTAACTCATGTATTCTTGTCCCCCCTCCCCATAATAAGTAGTGTTGTGATTTCTTTTTAGTACCTTTCTATCTTGTTGTTGTGTTAATTTGTAAATGTACAAGCAAAATATAAACAAACAAACAAACAAACAAAGCTTGTATCTTTTAGAAGGTTGACAAACTAAGGGTGATATTTATTAGTCAAAATTTTAGGAAAAATCAGTTTTTAAAAAACACTTAATCTTGCACCCTCTAACACTAGAACTAGATCTTAAAAAATTATCACTAACACTCAAAAACACTTCCAATATTGACACACATTTTAATATTATAGCTGACACATTTGAACACACAAACTAACGGCGTTTGATCCTATTCAGCTGTGGTTTAAAATCCCATTTTATCTATACATTAGGAAAAATTATTTTTTCATAAGATCAACTAATTATGAGATAAAAGGAATATAAATTAATAATCTAGAATACATATATATTATGTCTAAAATTAAGAAATTTTATGTTTTATAAACTACATAAAAGTAAGCAACTTTTAGGGACAGTGTGAGTTCTTTACTTCAAGAGACATCATGACTAAAAGTATCTATTGTAAGCTTTTGATTTATATGTATGTTTTATGGGTAAACAAGTAAAGTCGAAGATGATTGAGGAATGAAAGGGAGATCTCTCTCGTTAGTTGTGTAAGATAATTTCTTTTGCCATTCTTCTGATTTTGTTTATTTTAGGATTAAATAGGACAATAAAGAAGGCTTATTTATCCTTTCTATGCAGTGGCATGCTTTTGGGTCGAGACTACGTACTAGCCTAATTTATGGCCCTAACATGGGGCAGTCAAGTATGAACTCCATTACTGGTCATAAAAATTCAATTATAATGGCAACAATACTCAAAACAAAAATAAAATCATGATTATCTTTTTCGGGTCACCATTACTTTTGTTCTCATTTTTTTTTTCTTGGCGAATCTATCCTTAGGTTTATTTTTGCGTTCGATTGAGTTTGATCAAAGTGTTGGACAAAATCTTAAATAATGAGCACAATATGAAGGATTACAATAATATTGGAATACAAATTATAATATAAAATAGAAAATAAAAAGAGAAAATCGTATGAAAGTCATCTTGTTTCACTTGTGTCCGAGCCGTGTTATACACTTTCCTTAAGACTAATACGTCCCCCTCTCTAAGAGTGCTCGAGGCTTCCACGGGCGTTAGTCTCCCAGGATAGAACGGACAAATCGGGTGCAACTCCGTACTTGAGCCTCCGACGAATTGAACGTATGGTTGAATAATATCACCAACTAGAATTTCAAAGAAGGAGATCAAAAGAAAAATTTCTAGGCTCTAGAATTTTTAAGAATGCAAACAAAAGAAATTTTATCACTATATAGAATACAACTTGAGAATCTCCTATTCACTTTTTCTATCTATTCTTCTGTTTCTTCTAACTTCTTATTTCTAAGAAAAAAAAAGACAACAACAAATATATGAAGAATATGTAGAAAAGTTAGAATTAATTGGCATTAACCATGTATAATTAACTTCAACATTAAGATTTGTGTTGTTACATATTCTCTAACTTAATTAGAGAAATCAATCCATGAATAAAAGAGCATCATGAGAATTAACTCATATTTGTTCTTGTAACAACTCAAACATAAAAGTCCCATAATTCCTTAAAAATGAATTCAATTTTTGGTCAACTATCAACAAACCCAAAGGTCACACCTTGGATTCTACTTTAACTAGAGACAATCAATTTCTCATTCACATTAATGCACAATTTTTCCAACAATTCCCCACATGAATAGAAATTGACTCGAGAAAAGTTGGTGATAAAATCCGACAAACGAAAACTTGCATACGATAGGTAGGGGTTTCCCCTTTGAACCTTCGCTCGAACAAGCATATTTACTCTACTCGCTAGTCGGTAGACCCGATGTCCTTGAACCGTTATGCTTTTTGTGTAGCTGATCATATACTTGACACAAAGATCGTCCTAACATAGTACAATTCTCATAGCTATGTTCATTCGTAGGCCTAAACATAATGCCTGGTTCTGTGAGAGGGTCTGAGAATTGAGCCTCACACAATTCTCCTCGAAGTGGCCCCTACTTCTCTCTCACTTAGGTGATTCTTAAAAGTAACCCCTAATACCCCACTCGGCAATTTGGAAGCGCGCGCAAGAATCATTAAAAGCTATAAGCTTAACCTTTTCTTCGGGATGTCACTTTAGGAATGGACTTGGGGTTGACCCCCACAGTGACACTATAAGTCTTTTAACAGTTATGTTGTCCCTTTGAAAACCTAGATCTTGGGATCTACAGTCAACTAGGTTGGGTTTTTCGATGTGTTTAACTTCTAAGAGGCTAATGTCACATTTCTTTCAAAATTTACAACTAGCTCTCGATCTAACCATTTGGTTAACAGATCTGATTATTATTTGACTTCACATAGTCAATTTAGTTGAGAGTAGTTGTTTAAGGGTAGTATGTCTTAGACATATATGTCTAGACTACCATTACCCACATTGCTATATGTCTTTTTAATCATAAATTGACTTTAGCAATATATCATCTAGTTAACACAAGTTTTATCCATTTGATAACACTACTAGAAAAAGGCCGTTCACCGACGGAAATATCCGTCGGTAATTCTACAAATCCGTCGCTAAATGGATATTACCGACGGAATAAGTACGTCGGGTTCCGTCGAAAATAATTGGTTGGTAATACCGACGGACAAATTCCGCCGGTATTTCCGGCGGATTATCCGCCGGAAAATCTAAAATTCCGCCGGAAAACGTCCGTCGAAAATGAGATCTGCCGGCCGGTTAACCGGAGCATTCGCCGGAGGTTACCGATGGAATTATCCGTCGGAAATAAAAACCATTACCGACCGACGGTTATAACCGTCGGAAATCATAATATTTACCGTCGGATATGTCCGTCGGAATATAAACCCTAAACTGACGGATATGTCCGTCGGTATTTTGAGTATTATTTTTAATTTTTATTTTCCGACGGATATTTCCGCCGGAAAAATATAATTATTTATTCTTTGTATTAATTTACCGACGGAAATTTCCGTCGGTAATCCGGCCGATTTAAAAAAAATTTTGTTTTATTATTAAACCACCCGTAAAAGGTCAGAACTCCGTTAACCTCGTTCAAACAACCTCGTTTTAAACAACTACAAACTACAAACACACACAAACAATCCAATTACAAACCGCAAACACACACAAACAACTTTGTTTGGCTTGTACATCAAATAAAATACATATGTTTGTCCAAATCAAGCGACAGGGAAAGGGGAAAGGGGAAACGGCCGGGAAAGGGGAAAGGGGAAGGGAAAGGGGAAAGGGGAAACGCCGGGAAAGGGGGAAAGGGAAAAGGGAAAGGGGAAACGGGGAAAGGGGAAAAGGGAAGGGGAAACGGCCGGGAAAGGCCGGGAAAAAGGGAAAGGGAAAAAGAAACTACATATGTTTGTTTGTTTGTTTGTTTAATTACATGTCAATGAAAATTCATGTTTAACAACCACGAGCGCTGCCGCTGCTGCTACTGCTACCACCACCATGCATGTATAAACCTATCAAGATATTAATTAAAAACAATATATCAATATATATACAAATAAAAAGACAATAATAAAATGTAAACATTATATATATGACATTTACAATTAAATGATACTTACCGGCCACCGGGAGAGATAGATATTTCCATTTTTCCTTCCTCATTAATAATTTCAAGGCCCAAATTAACCCGCTCGGATGGTTCACTACGTCCCGTAACTGTAAGTAGATCCTCCCTCCCGTCCTTGGTGAAACAAGATGATGGACAAAACCCGCAACCTTCCCTCTGAACGATTGCCACCTCGACCCGACATATCTAAACTAGTATATTATATAGGTAGACAGAAAATATTATCAAGTAGAACAAAATTTAAATATTACATAGCATGTAAAGAGTAACCAAGTAAACAAAACGTGGGTAACAAGTGTGGACTTGGTGTCCCGTCGCATTGCACTTCTTGCACTTTAAAATAGAAATGACAATATGAAAACAAGAATAATGGAGTTCACATGGACCAGTTGGTTTCGTATAAGGTTGTTTTACTAAAAACAAAAAGAAGCAAAATAATGGAGTTCACTTGACCGCTTGAATTTGAAATAATATTGTTGTTTTCTTTAAAATAGAGAGAGAGAGGGTTTACATTTATAATGAATGGAGTGGAAAATATAAGTTTGCACAAAGCATTTTGGCCCAAAGATTGAAACTTTGAAAGTAGATTTATTATTATAATAATTAATCAAAGTTTCAATCTTTGGGCCTAACGCTTGTGCAAAAACTTGAGATTTTCCACTCCAAAGATAACCCCATTGCAGGTAGTGGTTGTACGTGATAGTAGTGGGGTTGGCTTCTATCCCATCCCGAAATACACGTATGAATTGCAAATATCAAGCTTTATCTACTTGCTTTATAATCGAAAATCAAGAAATTTTGACAACATAACCCCATGGTCTCCAAGTACACGACGTAGACTAGGTCAATCAAACACTATCGATTATAATCGACAGTGTAATCAACCATATATGTCTAGTATACACTCAGAGAACAATAGGATTAATGCAACCGAAATATTTCAACTATCGACTATTCAAGCAATTTTAATAGACAATAATGATATTTATATATATACATATATGTATATTTTTATTTTAATTTTTATTGATTATTTTATTTTTTATTATTATATTTATGTCCATTATTATTATTATTATTATTATTTATTATTATTATTATTATTATTATTATTATTATTATTATTATTATTATTATTATTATTATTATTATTATTATTATTATTATTATTATTATTATTATTATTTTTTACGAATTATTTATTTTTTTCCAACAACCTTTTCACACGATGACATTCAAATTAATGACTACATGTTCAAGTAAATTATGAAGTAAGATGTAATAGTAGGAATCATTTATTGTCCAAATCATGAGATAGATGTAATATTACATATCATGTAAAGAGTAACCAAGTAAAATTGAAAATCATGAGATAGATATAATATTACAGTGATAAGTGATATAAAATGTACAAAACATTATATACAAAACATTATCTGAATTAAAACTAAACTGATTCATTCACTACAATCTTGATCACTATCACTACAAAATTCAATTTCTTCTTCACTAGTTTCCTCGTCGTCGTCTTCTTCCTCATCTTCATCATCGGACCCACATATATACTCTTCTCCTTCCTCATCCTCCACATTGTCATCATCGATTTCATTGAAAATGACTTCCTCCCCTAGCTGGACGGGTGTTTTCGGCCATTAATGCTTCATCCTCCTCGACATTATCATTCAAGTGAATAATCGGAGGTATAGGCATTTCCTCTTCCTGATAACAATCATTTAATGATGAATCAATATTTGAAGTAGACGGTTTTGCACGCAATGGTATATCAAAAGTGCTTCTTGCTTTGGTTTTCCATACGGCCCACCATCCGCTAGACTCTCTTCGTCGACGGGGGTAGGGGGTCATATACACCTGTTGTGCTTGAGATGCAAGAATGAACACATCATCACCATTATGCCTAGAAGAATGCTTTAAGTCAACGAGATCAAAAGTGCCATGTTTTGTAATGCCTCGCTCAGCGTCCCGCCACTCACAATTGAAAAGAACTACAGTAATTTCCAAGCAAGTACTCCAATTCAATAACTTCTTTCAATACGCCATAATAATCGAGATTTCCGAGATTGACCCCGCTATTCCAAGTTGATTTCGTTTGGCCATATTCTTCAGTGTGGAATACGTAGCCATTGACAAAATATCCCTTATATACATTCACTCTTAAGGACGGACCGTGTGCTAATGTTTGTAATTTCGCAGCTTTTGCATCTCCAAGGTTGTTCAAAATCTAAATAAAAACACATAGATAGTAAAAACTCATACTTCAAATTCTATTAAAAACATTGAATTAATGAATTGGCATTTACATAATTATTAAACCAGAGGGAAATTCGTTGTCCGTCCTTATTGAAATCAATTCAGCGCAATGTCTCCACTGTTCTTCGAACATACCGCATTCAAGGAGAACATAAAGTTGCTTAGTTCGTATTAAAGTTATTACTTAGTAACAAATGAAGAATGCTTACTTCAAGTAGTCCTCGACCTCAACATGCTTAAGGAGAATATAGAGTTTAGCCGCATCTAATTCTTTTTTGCTTAGCATGCGCGTGCACTTTCTATTGCCAAGGAATCGACCAGAGAAGAAAACTGAAATTTTTCCATCGTGATCGTTGACTCCCCATCATAATTGCGTCCCACTTTATTGAACCTTGTCTCAATGTCTCGGGTGAAAATATGTTGAAACAAACGACACAATTTCGTCGACAATCACCGATTCGTACATAGATGCCTCAACTTTTGCTCTATTGCTCATTTTCTTTTCAAACTCCCCAAAATCGCTCAAATGGATACATCCATCTATACCGAACAGTCCTCCAACTCTAGCTTCATAAGCTAGGTGAATTGGTAAATGCTCCATTGAATCAAAGAAAGATGGCGAAAATATCTTTTCAAGCTTGCATATTGTCACCACAATGCTCTCTTCGAGTCTTTTCATATCCTCAACACGAAGAGTGCCGGAAGTCAATGCTCAAGAATTCACTCAATTCTCGTTAGGGCAACCCATATTTCATTAGGAGAATGTCTCTAAATGCAATGGGTAGCAACCTATCCAATAATACGTGACAATCATGACTTTTCAACCCATATACCGTCCCTTCTTCCACATTCACACAGCTGCCAATATTAGATGCATACCCATCAGAAGTTTCAAATCTTTCAACCACCGCAGTAACACGTTGCTTATCCTCTCCCGACGTAACAAAGGGCGCAATGGTTTAAAATCTTTTCCATTAACTTTAGTAATGTTCGATCTTTACGATTGCAAATCGCTTCAAGGTCTAGCCGACCCTTGTCTCGTGTCCTTCGTTGAGGCCTTAAAACCCATCACCGTATTGAAAATATTGTCAAACACATTTTTTTCAATATGCATGACATCAAGGTTATGTCTTATCAAGTTCGTCTTCCAATACGGTAACTCCCAAAATATACTCTTTTTAATCCAGCTTATGGTCTTTACCAAATCCCGGTCTATCCTTTGAAAACTTCTTTCCCCACCCGACATCGTACACCTCGTACACTGCTCAAAAATATCCTCCCCACTCGACGAGGAGGGGGCCCCGTTGCTCAACTCTATTTTTGGTGAAAGCATTCCTCTCGTTTACGAAATGGATGGTCACTAGAAGAAACCGTCTCGTGGCAATCAAACCAACACGCTTCTTGTAATGTCGAAGTGTGAATGCATCTCGTATTTTCCATACAATACGGACAGCCAATCTCCCATGTGTGCTCCATCCCGACATCATACCATAAGGTGAAAGTCATTAATTGTCCACATCACTGCAGCCCTCATGTTAAAATTTTGCAACTTGAAAGCATCCCATGTCCGGACACCATCATTCCACAAACTGCTTGAGTTCATCCATCGAGGTCGAAGATACACATCAATGTTTTTGCCTAGATTCGAAGGGCCGGAATGAACAAACTCAAATACATATAAGGATCAGCCATACATAACCACGGGGAAGATTATACACTGTGACTATAACAAAGCCAACATGAATAAGATTTTGCCCTCGGTCCAAATGGAGAAAACCCATCTCGTACATATCCTCACTTTATGTTTCTAGGATCCGCAAAGCAAAATCGTGGTAAGTGGCATCAAAATGTTTCCATGCTTCACCGTCGAAGGATGAGTCATCACACCCTCTTCACGAGGACACTCTTTGTGCCAACGCATGGCTTCGAGCTTTCTTTCAATGCGTAAATTCGTTGCAACTCCGGGAATTAGCGGCATATAACGTAACCGCGCCCGAGGCACGTTTTCTTGTGCTTGGCACTACCACGGCGTTGTGGCTTATACCTACTAAGTCCACATATTGAACATGTATCGAGGCCCTCATTTTCTTTATAAAAAGCATGCACGATTCTTGCAAGCATCAATTTTAACATACCCAAGACCGACTCGCCCCACCAACTTTTCGTCCTCATAAAAATTGTGAACCATATTATTTTCTTCGGGTAGCATCCGATGTCCCCATGACATTATACGATCGTAAGTATGCCGGCTCATATTTGTATCGCCTTGATAGTTAGAAGCTCACTCACTTGCTCTAACACCGTAGCCTTTGCACCAGATGAATTTTCTCATTTGCAGAGTCCATTAAATCCATAAACTTCTTTGCAACGGGATTTGGTGCCTCTGCTGGATTAGGGTTCCAATCAAACTCGGGCGCCCGCATTTCGAACCATATCATCCAAACCGACAGACGGCTCCTCTTCATCAATCAAATGTTCTGTGTTCCTGGCGGACCACTTGATACAAAAGAGGATGATTGCGAACACTTGTTTCAACCACATAACGCTCCCCGTGCGCTACCCATACCTTGTAACCATCAACAAACCCCGCCTCTAACACATGTTTCTTTACCCATCCAACACTCGATATTTTCTATTCTTACACTTTTACAAGGACACCTAATCTTATCACCACGCATGCACCGGGGATGCGCTCTAGCAAACTCCACGAAATGTTCTAAACCTTCTACGAATTGAGGTCCGACACCCCTTCTACCGGGATTACTACGATTATCCATCCAACTACGATCTTCTCCTGCATAATTAACTCCCGCATTTCATAATGTATTAACAGCTTAGATGTAATTAACGAATTGAGGTCTGACACCCCTTAATATTTTGAATATTAATATTTAATTCTTTGTTGTAAAGTATATCATTCCCTATGATGAAAGGACAATTCATGTCCATTAGGTTTAGAGTGGGGTTGGCTTCTATCCCATCCCAAAATACACGTATGAATTGCAAATATCACCTTGTCTACTTGCTTTATAATCGAAAATCAAAAAATTTCGGCAGCATAACTCCATGGTCTCCAAGTGCACGACGTAGACTAGGTCAATCAAACACTATCGATTAGAATCGACAGTGTGTAATCAACCATATATGTCTAGTATACACTCAGAGAACAATAGGATTAATGCAACCGAAATATCTCAACTATCGACTATTCAAGCAATTTTAATAGACAATGATGATATTTACAAATCATATAATCGTGCATTTCAAGACTGTCCATACAGACAATTTAAGAATCGATGACTACATGTTGACCTCAACATGATAAGTTAAAGATTCTTAAACGGGTTTCTAAGCTTTTGTGTTTCAACCGTCACAACGTCACGTCGTAACATTAATTTTTATTCATTACCGTAAAATGCATAATTTTACAATAATGAATTAACACACACATCTATCATAATATTTTGAATAATTTTAAATATTAATATTTAATTCTTTGTTGTAAAGTATATCATTCCCTATGATGAAAGGACAATTCATGTCCATTAGGTTTAGAATTGGGTTGGCTTCTATCCCATCCCGAAATACACATATGAATTGCAAATATCACCTTGTCTACTTGCTTTATAATCGAAAATCAAGAAATTTCGGCAAAGATAACCCCTTGGTCTCCAAGTGCACGACGTAGACTAGGTCAATCAAACACTATCGATTATAATCGACAAAGGTAATCAACCATATATGTCTAGTATACACTCAGAGAACAATAGGATTAATGCAACCGAAATATCTCAACTATCGACTATTCAAGCAATTTTAATAGACAATGATGATATTTACAAAACATATAATCGTGCATTTCAAGACTGTCCACACGGACAATTTAAGAATCGATGACTACATGTTGACCTCAACATGATAAGTTAAAGATTCTTAAACGGGTTTCTAAGCTTTTGTGTTTCAACCGTCACAACGTCACGTCGTAACATTAATTTTTATTCATTATCGTAAAATGCATAATTTTACAATAATGAATTAACACACACATCTATCATATTTTTTTAAATTATTAATATTGTGAATAATTTGAAATATTAATTCTTTATTGTAAAATTTGAAATTTTACAATGATGAATTAAATTAACATTTATAAACAAGATAAGAGTCGTTCTCATCCACAACTATCAAAACCCAATCTCATCTTAGACCAAGAAAGACAGAGCAAACAAGTTCATTGCCGTTTGAGTCAAGGATTTTCTGTTTAATAAGAGTTTTTACAGTTTCACTGTCCTCTTTCTCTCTAAGGATCTCAAGAGATCCTTAGAGAGAAAGAGGACAGTGAAACTGTAAAAACTCTTATTAAACAGAAAATCCTTGACTCAAACGGCAATGAACTTGTTTGCTCTGTCTTTCTTGGTCAAAGAAGACGAATTTTGATAGCTGTGGGTGAAAAAGGCTCTCATCTTATTTATATTTTAACTTTAGACATTAATTAGTAAAGCAGTCTAAACACATCAAAATTGCATTCACTTCCACAATGCATTTACAAACATTTATCTCTAATCAAACATATTATTTCACAAATAAACACACAGCAAGTTCATATAAAAACCAACTCCTTGTGCAATTTCAACATTTGTTTAATTCGTAGGCCCCTCGCACATAAGACACATTGATAACACAAACATACATTTTTAATACCTCAAACCCTACATTTCTAATTGCACACACACAAACACACAATAAACAAAGAGCTACCAAAATAAACCCAAGTATGAAATTATTCACATTTTCTGTAGTTTAGTTCAACTCCTAATGAACATTTGGAACACAACTCCACATGATAATGCATTAACAAAGAACAACATGTATATACAAAACTGAAAGACAATTACTTGAATAAAAACTAGGGTTTCTCAGCTCATTAAAATTAATCATTCATGAGAGAGAGAAATCGAGTGAGAGAGAGAACGATTGAGAGAGAGAAAGCGAGAGAGAGAGAGAACGCACCGGCGACCGCAAACGGCGATGGAAAGAGACGGCGGCGGCGACGGCGTGTTCTTACTGATGAGAGAGAGAGAAAGTGAGAGAGAGAAGCGATTAAGAGAGACAAAGAGGACTTACCGGCGACGGCGAGGCTAGGCGGCGACGGCGACGGCTTGGCGTTGGGGCTGGGGTTCGCGAAGGACTGAGGAAATAAGGGGCGTAATAAAAATGATGCGTAATTAAAAATGGGGAAGATACGCGTATATATATGAATTATTTACCGACGGACGGAGTCCTTCGGTAATACCGGCGGACATAGTCCGTCGGTATTACCGACGAAAATACCGACGGAATTTAAAAATTACCGACGGACAAAACGAAATTTTAAAAAATTAAATTCCCGGTAAAATAAAATAAATTTCCGTCGGTAAATGAAAAGTTTCCGTCTGTATTACCGACGGACTTCGTTCGTCGGTAAAAGTCCGTCGGTAATGACCCTGTTTCTAGTAGTGTAAGTCTTAACTCAAATTCATTTCAATTCTAGCTATTTCATATTGATCATTCTAAAATTTATCAAGAATATCCCTAATAACTTGTTTAACAACGAGTCCATTAGTTTTCCTTGAATTTGAATCAACAGATCATTTTATTTACTCGAATTTTTTCTCGGCTTAACATATTAATTTTGGATTTAATTAACAAAGTAACGTAGTTACGTTTGTTTAAATTCACACAATCAAACTTTTGATGTCCTTATATTTGTACTTGTCTCAAGTCATACAATGACTTTACAAACTAGTACACCATCTTCTAGGTTTCATTTCTTGAACCGTTTCAACACTTTGATCTATTTCATCCAAAGTATCACTTCCATTAATTTGACATCAATACTAGATTTTCATTGACTTTGTTTTCCTTTGATTTTTATATATATTCAAACTCATTGAATCATACATAACAAACCAATATACACACTTGCTATAACATATATAACTTTTAAAACATAATCCACTATTTAGTAACCAATTTCAATTTCTTTGATAATTAGACTTGCTACTTTGTGAAACGGCCCCACATTTACAAGTGTACGTAGGCCTACGTTTCCATACTTCATATGGACATTTCATTATTTTCTTGGGTTAACCTTTTCAAAGGTAATTATTTTTTCAAAGTAGACCACCCCCACATTTTCGGGTAGTCCTGAAATTAGCAAAAATGCAAATATTCATTATCAACATCATTTGATTATGGTGTACATTGTGGACACTTTGTTTCCTTTCTCATGTACAACAAAGCCTTCCGGTAGTTCTATGTAAATTTCATCTTCTAAATCTACATTTAGAAATGCTATTTTATATCCATTTGATGTATTTCAAATTTTGCTATGCAACAATTGTAAATACAAATCTTATTTATATTATTCTCGTGACGGAAGAATAAGTATAAAAGTAATCAATGTCTTCCTTTTGCATGTAACCCTTAATTACAAATCTAGCCTTGTACTCATTGATTGTTCATTTGGCCTTCATTTTTTCTTTTTGAAAATTTACTTATATCCTAGTGGTTTACTACCCGGAGGTACTTCCACTATTTCCCAAGTGTGATTTTCAAAGATGGAATCAATCTCAATTTTAATGACCCTTTTCCACAAAGTTTCTTCCGAAGCGCTCAATGCCTTTAGAACTTTGTGATTCACTTTTTAGCATGTAGGTTAGAAAATCTAGGCCATGGAATTTTCTATCCTACCTCATTTGCTATGTCGAGGTCCTACCAAGATTTTATCATTTCCTCATGATAAGTTCCTTCTTCTTCTATTGAATCATGGATCCGTTTAAATAAGTTTGCCTCATCTCTTAATTTATACGGAAACATATTCTTAAAGAAAGAAGCGCTTCATGATTCCATTATAGTATTCATGTATATACATAGACTCTTGGATTTATAAACAAGAATTCTATAGGCACTATTATTGTAAGCATACCCAACACATATGCAATCAATAGTCTTTAGACTAACATATACACTAACTACACTTAGTTTTGTTTTATCACTATCTCTTTATTAAGTTGATTTTCAACTTTTTCTTTAAAGAGATAAGATTCAACATTTTGCTTTTTAGCAAGCAACGGTAAAAGCAAAAACTTACATTTTACCACTATATGTGTGAATAATATTCACATCTCAAACATCAATATGCTTTGATTATAACTTCAAGCACATATTTGATAAGTCTTGTTTGAATCTATTTTGACCATATAACAAGATTAATTCTCATTATTGATCACTTGACCACCCTTCCATTTCATTCATCAAACATCATGAATGTCATTCTTGATGAAATCACCATTGTCTCTCAAGACACAATTTATATGCTTGACTTTTCCAAACAAGTTTCACTTTTCAAACAAGATTGACTAACTTTGTATTTGCCTTAAGCACTTCGGTATGCTCTACCGCATTTGCTTTCGCCACAAGAAGTGTTAGACAACTTCTTCTCTAAAGTTCTATTCTCTTTTCCAACACAAAGACGAATATCACACACCTCAACATTCATTTATATTCATTTATTTTTGAGGCGATTCTTGAAATACTTTCAAGTGTGAAGCAATTTCTCAATTATTGTCGTCACTTGAGAATTTCACTCAATACCATCTAGTCGACATGATTTTAATGAAAGACTATTTTCAATTCTTTCATTTTACTTTTTACGATTTATGGAGTCCACTATTTTAAAATCAAGGAAGCAGCCTACGATGAATTTTATTGCATTCGCATTTTTTGATTTTACATTAATTCTTTTGCCGTTTTCTTGGTACTATATATGTTATATAATGAATCCGTTAAATATATAGTTCCGACAAAGGAAATTCACACGCTTTAACATCACTCACGACTTGAACATTCTTCTCATTTTCACTAAACTTTGTAGAATATTCCTTAAGAAATCTCACTAAGTTCAAGGTGGTCAAGTCGAACATCTTTTGTTGTCATCACTTAAAGTCGAGGCCAACAAAATTTTCTAACTTTCGCGATGGTGATCCAGAATACTTGGAACAACCACATTTCATTAGAGATTTGTCTCCACACAAAGAGCATTTACCAAACATTGACTTTATTTTTTAAACAATTATAGCTTTGTTGTTACAAATATAACTCTCTAACTTAATTAGAGAATTCACCAAGAATAAATTGTTAATTCAATAGGAGAATTAACACAATTTATTTCTCATAACCACCTATATTTATAAACCTCTAAATTCCTTAATGAAATTATAATTGGAGGTTAATTATTCCAAACCTTTAAAGGTCTCATCTTGGAGTACCTCTAAATTAGAGAACGTCACAATTTCATGTACATACTATACAATTTCTTTTAGAAGCCATCCTTCTAAATATTGTGTCATTTGTCATCATTGACAACAAGAGGATTTATCAACCTCCTTCAAGAAGTTTTATTGTTTAAATTTTTATGACTTTTGTCAATATTAACAATAATAGGATTTAACAACTCCTTTCAAGAAGCCCTATCATCTTTGTCAATACATCCTTGATAAAATGCAACGTTAAAGACTACATCTTTCAACGTTCATCTTCTCAACTTAGTTCGAACGAACTTTTCAATATTTCTCACCATGATTCTCATGAACCATAAGAGACATATCATCCATTATATAAACACTAGAAGTGGCGTATCCGCAACTAGTTTACAGAATCGTTATAACATCTTTGATGTCACGAGCCAATCAACTATTTAACATTGGTTGATCTCGGTAAACAAGATAACTTATTATTAGTGTTTTAATTCACATAAACTGCTCTTCTGCAAATTATATATATTCATCTATGGATATTATAATCCGATCTTCACCGTCCAGAATATTTTCCTATGAGTCTCAAACCAGCTCACCAAATTTGAGCTTGATCCAATGGTTAAAGAAGTGGGAAATGAATTTTTTCCACAGCTAGTCATTAAAAAACTATGCTGGAAATTTCCTTATTTTCTTTCGTTTCCCATCTCTTTTCATCTCTCCGCCGTAGCAACCACACCATGAGCTTTCCTCAATCTGCAATCCTTTCTCAATAGGAAGACTTCTTAAGATTGTTGGAGAAAATCTTAAATAATGAGCACAATATGAAGGATTACAATAATATTGGAATACAAAGTACAATACAAAATAGAAAATGAAAAGAGAAAATCGTATGGAAGTCATCTTTATTCACTTGTGTCCGAGCCGTATTATACACTTTCCTTAAGACTAATTTGTCCCCGTCTCTAAGAGTGCTCGAGACTTCCACGGGCTTTAGTCTCCCAGGATAGAACAGACAAATCGGGTACAACTCCGCACTTGAGCCTCCCGGCGAATCGAATGTATGCTTGAATAATATTACCAACTAGAATTTCAAAGAAGGAGATCAAAAGAAAAATTCCTAGGCGCTAGAATTTTTAAGAATGCAAACAAAAGAAATTTTATCTCTTTTTTTTTCACTACTCATACACACACTCACACACACACACACACACACACACAGAAGCGCCTAGAAAATCCTAGGGAGAGAAAGCCTTATCTCTAACTTTTGGGGGGGGGATCGAACCCATGACCTCCAGGTTGGAAGCCATGAGCTCTGGCCACCAGGCCAAAGCCTGATGGTTAAAAAATAAAAATAAAATTATCTCTATATAGAATACAACTTGAGAATCTCCTATTCACTTCTTCTATCTATTCTTCTCTTTCTTCTAACTTCTAAGAAAAAAAAGACAATAACAAATATATGAAGAATATGTCGGGAACTTAGAATTAATTGACACTAACCATGTATAATTAACTTCAATATTAAAATTTGTGTTGTTACATATTTTCTAACTTAATTAGAGAAATCAATCCATGAATAATCAAGAAACATGAGAATTAACTCATATTTGTTCTTGTAACAAACCAAACATAAAATCCCTATAATTCCTTAAAAAGGAATTCAATTTTTGGTTAATTATCAACAAACCCAAATGTCACACCTTGGATTTCACTTTAACTAGAGAAAATCAATTTCTCATTCACATCAATGCTTAATTTTTCCAACACAAAGTCAATATATATTTTATATGATATGACGTACATGTGTAAATTGATGGACCAAACGATTAGAAATATTATATTATCAATAAAATATTTGTATATATTTACTTACCAAAATTATAGATATTGTGTATATTAATTAGAGATTCAAATCTTATATAATTTAAAAGATGTATATATATATGTAACTATTGTATCATAATAAAATTGAATCATTTATATAAACACTTCTTCTCCATTTATTAATTGACTTCGTCTAACCCTCCTCACTTCAATATATTATCAGAGCCATAATTGACAGATTTCACAATTACATTCATCATAAATAGGTGGTTTTGACCAATCGATGGAAAGTTCAGTAGTCACCGATTGTACGAAAGGCCACGAAATATCACCACCACCAGAATCCACCGCCCGCTCTGTCCGTCGCTGCCACCAGGTCTAAGCTGATTCCTCCGAGCCTGTTGATTGAACAAGTCGGTCATCCAGGCCGTTAACTGTTCCATCAACAACTCCATACGTTGATCTACGATGGATCCGATGCGTTAACTCCACCACCCACTTTCGTCTCCCCTTCCATAACACAACCCTCAACCAAAACCCTAAAAAGCCGAAACCATAAAACCTACCTAACCACTGACTTCCGCCTTACCACTTACTTCCTCCACACCACAAAAACCACCCAATTCTTCCTCACCCCCTCACCACCATTGGATCCAACCAAAATCCGAAACACACCCTAAACCACCATCACCCTCGGCTCAACCTCCTATAGCCGAAACCCTTGATGCTGCTACCTACATAACACCCAACCCCGCCATCCCAAAACCCATCTGAAACCTTCTCCTCCATAAGCATCCATATAACACCACTTTCGAAAGAAAAACCTTATAGCCAAAACCCTATTTTTTCTTTATTTTATCCTCCAACGAGAACCACCAAATCTCGGCAAACCACATGGCCGACCCACCATCACTTACTTCTGCCACCACCATGTATCAAATCTCTACCCTTTCTAAACAACTACCACCTTCCGCTCAACCATCCTTTGCCGAAACCTTTTCACACATCTTCAAAAAACCCAATAGCCTCCCTACCTTACTTGCGACACAACTCCTAGTGATACAACTCTACAGTTTCCCTACCATAAAATAGTACAAAAAATAGGTAAAACCCTAACTGCCGCCCACCCTATCTTCTCCCTTCTCAACCAACGTCCCATTTTTTCTTTCCTTGTGTTTATTTTATCCACTCAAAGCACCATAACCCTTAGCCTATTATGACTACCACTCGGTGCTTACCACCGTCGGCACACCCCAATCGCCGAAATCCACCATCTCCAATGACAACAACCCTAATTGCAATGCCAGCCTCTCCCTAAGACCACCACCCCCCCGACTTCTTTAACCTAAACTCGAGGTGCACCACCACCCTTCATCAACCACCAACTCAACCTCACTCCCACTCCTCCGACCAGAATAACACCAAACCCCTCCTTTCAAACCCTAATGCAACCTGGCCTCCCATCTCAACCACACTAGTCTCAATTCTTCCCAACGATGAACCCGTCAAGTTGCAACCCTTGGTGTCATCACACCAGCCCTAACACCCACCAACCTGCTATATAACCTCTGATGCGATCAAACCAGTAACCACATTACATCAGAAACCACACACGTCCGAAACACATCCATTTCCACCCGCTCCATCAAACTCATTTCATTTCATCACTCTTAAAGATTGGACTTATCCAATGATCGTGCATCTTGCAGGGGCATATTAGGAATATTATATTATCAATAGTATATTTGTATATATTTACTTACCAAACTTATGGATATTGTATTATAATAAAATTGAGTCATTCATATCAACCCTCCTTCTCCATTTATGAACTGGCTTTGTCTAACCCTCCACACTCCAATACAAACATCGTTCCCATCCATTATACTTTTAAGGGTGTTTTATTTTTGCCATTATACTTTTTTATTTCATAAATATCATTGTAGTTTGAAAAATGTGTCAATTTAGCCCGAAAATTGCGGATTAAGACGCGGATTAGGGACAAATTTGAAGCTAAAATGATATATTTCTCAAAGTACAATGGTAATTATGATAAAAAGAAAGTATAATGGTAAAAGTGAAATACATTTGAAAGTAAAATGGATGAAAATAAATTTTGCTTAAATTGATGCTTAGATATGACAACAACTTATAGTGTAAATTCATAGTTCTAAGAGATTCTAGAGAGCATTAGTCTTGGTTATTTAAAATAAAGTGGATTTAGTGCTTCTTGGGCTATATATTCGATTAATATTGCCTCTTGATGTTTTAGCATATGGGGCTGTAACATTACTTACTCCTTACATAATTGCAACAAAGTAGTATATATGACAACCATGATTCCATATATGTGCTTAAATTTTAAAAGTTGTTTCCTCAAATATCATGTTATGTTATGTGGTTTGAACCTAACATCAAAAGCGAATGACTCACTCATTTTAAAACCCCTTGTTTAAGAATCACATTATAGGTGCTTGAACTAAATGCAAATAGCTTGGTCATTCTTGCTCACTCTTTCTTTGCTACTTGGCTTATAATTGTCAATACGTGCAATAAAAACATAATTATTGCATGTTGTACTTGGTTTTTTGATAAACAAATTGCACTCTAACTATCACAAAAAATCTAAACATGTTTATGCAAAATTCCCAAGTCATTCACTAAACTATACATCTAAATAGCTTTCTTAAATGCTTTAGTGACTGCCATATACTCTGCTTCATTGGAAGATAATTCAACTGTAGATTGGAGCGTAGAACGCCTACAAATAGATCCACCAGCCGTTGTGAACACATAACCATTAATGGATCGATATATCCAACCACAAGTTTATCAGGCTCATGCTTTTCCATTTTCTGAAACTTGAGACCAACATCAATCGTAATATGAATGTACTTCAAAATCCACTTAACATATTTCCAAAGCCCTTTACCTGGATTGTTCATATAATGGCTAACCATTTCCATTGCTTGAGCAATATCAGGCCGGGTTCAAATCATAACATACATCAAAGCACCAACGACATTCACATATGGAACTTTGCAGATCTATCTTTTCTCTTCATCTGAACTGGGACACATCCACTAAGCTTGAAATGAGAAGCAAATGAACAATTGTTTTTTTCAAACCATTCATACCAAATCTTATCAACACCTCTTACAAATACTGGGACTGTGTCAACCAGACTTTATCATTCCTTCTATCTCGCTTAATTTTCATCCCAAGCATCCTCTCTTCTTCACCCATGTCCTTCATATAGCACTTCTTTGAAATCTACCTTTCTCTTAGATGCAATCAACATGTCATCAACATACAAGAGAAAAATAAATGAAGGAACCATCATTGAGTCTTCGAAAATACACATAATGGTCAAATGGCTTCGACTATAGTCATGCTCCACCATGAACTGATCAAACCTCTTATATCACTGTTGAGGAGAATACTTAAGTCCTACAAGGACTTCTTCAATTTGTATGCTCAATTTTCTTAGCCAACTACTTGAAAACCATTTGATCAGTTCATAAAAATCTCCTTCCCGAAATCTCTATGCAAGAAAGAAGTTTTTGTATATAGGTTTATCAACGCAAGTAAATGCTACATTCTTTACCTTGGGGGTGACCACTTTATCTTCTATCTTCAAGGACATCACATATTCATCAAATGTCACATGTCAACTTTTGACGATCTTCCTAGTTTTAAGGTAGCACAACCTGAAACCATTGACACCATCACTAAAGCCCATGAACTTGGCTTTGTTTCCATGAGGGTCCAACTTTGAGTTATAAATATAGGCAGGACATCCAAATAAGTACAACTGGTAATAATCTATGGCTAGTTCTCCATACCATACTCTAAGAGGTATTTTATCTCAATTTACAGATGTTAACAACTAGTTCATCCTAGTGAACTCCATATCTGAGAACCTCGGCCCAAAATGCCTTTAAACCCTCTTGGGACAACATGTAGCTGCACTTTTGCACTAAGGTCTGATTCATTCTTCCTGAGACTCCATTCTATTGTGGTTTACCACGAACAGTGAAGTGTTAAACTATACCTTCTTCTTGGCACACTTTCAAAAAATGGGTCGTACTTGAACTCACCAACATTATCTAATTGCAGTTTTTTAATCTTTCGGCCCGTTTCTCTACCATTTTCTTCTATTCTAGGAATATTACAAGGACCTCATACTTGTGATTCATGAGGTATGTCCAAACTCTTCTTGAGTAAGCATCAATAAAGGTGACGATCCATCTTTTTCTACCCAACAAAATATTTTTTGTAGGACCCCACACATTTGTGTGAACATAATCCAAGATACCCTTGGTTCAATGGACTACAGTACCAAACTTCATCCTTATATGTTTTCCATACAAACAATGTTTACAAAAGTCGACTTTACCAAGTTTGTCATTTGTGCACCTTAATTCACCAACGTTTGGAGTGGTTTCTCTTTAACATGCCTAATTATCATGTGCCATAACTTTGACTTATCAAGCTCCTTTGAGCTTACCAAGGCCGCTTATTGAACAAATGCTTCTTTCGAGGTAGTACAAGATACCGCTTTGAGTCCCTTTTATTACCACCAAAACTCCTTTAGCTACCTTCAGGTGACCTCCATCCTTATTGACACGATATCCATGCATCCAAGTCTCCAAGAGAGATCAAATTCTTCTTCAAATCAGGAATATAACAAGAATTATTGAGTTTACAAACAACTCAATCAAACATCTTCAAATGCACAGAACTAATCCCCTTTGTTTTGCAAGTGTTATTGTTTCCCTTACAAACATCTCCACCATCGAGATATTCAAAGTTCAAGAACATCTCTTTGTGAGGGCACATGTGGTAGGAGCAACCTAAATCTAAGATCCACTCATCAACATGTCTGACCGTCAAAGCATCAGCTGCATCTCTATCATCCCTATTAGCCACGTTTGGTTTTGACTCATTCTTATTCTTCATATTTGACAATCTTTCTCCCAATGACTCTTTTTTACGACAATAGGCACATTCATCTTTACCAATTTTCATTCGATCAATTGATGTTCCCATTGACTTCAACTAGGATCGACTAACTCACCATATTATGACTGTAGTTTCTCCCATGAACCGATAGAGCATCCGACTCTTAGTCTTGATAGGTTCTCTTGTCCTTCATTCGTACCTTGATGTTCATCAAAGCATTGAAATCATCATCAAAACTAATTTTTAGTTTTTCCATGGAACAAGGTAATAATCAAATGTTCATATGACTCGGACAATGAATTTAACAATAACAAAGCTTTATCATCATCAACAATATCAACATCAAGATTTTGCAAAGCAGTGATGATTTTATTAAATACATTCAAATTTTCGGTCATTGAATTACCTTTCATTTAATAAAAATGAAAGAGTTTTTTTCTTCAAGTAAGTAGACATTGTTCTCTACACTTTTCTGCATATTTTTGATCCATTCCTAGACAAGAACAAATTGTTTATTAATTAAGCTTCTTCAATTCCAAATATTCCATATCTTCTAGCTTCTCTTCGAGAGTGAATGATGAGGAAGCTAAAGCGTTAGCACTTTGCATTAACTTAATAATTTTAGTCAACTTAAACGGAGTGTATATTCCAATCCGTTCGGTCAAACAATACAAGCTATACATCATTGGAAAGCTTTAAGAGTCTAGTTTCCAACACATTTTTCATAACATGGCGTTGAACCAAAATCAATTTGTTCAAATAAAAATTCTTGATTTTGAGGATACTCATCATAGATTGGTGGTGGAGACCAATCAACAATGGGCAATAAAGCAGCTGAATTTGTGAAGGGCCAAGCATGATCACCCATGGTGAATTGAGTAAGAAAATGCCTTCTTTTATTTTTGAAAATTATTTTGAGAATAACACTGGAAAAATGAAGTTGGTGAAAAGGAAAAGAGGAATATAAGAAGAAAAGGATAAAGAGATGCCTCAACTAAACTTAAGAAATTTCTGGTTTCGGCTATGATGCCAATTTGATACAGGAAAATGCAGTGGAAATAAATGTAAAGAAAAATGGATAGAAATGCTCACCACTTCAAAGAATCCACCTTGAAGACATATGACATAAACACTAACTACTCTTGGAATCCATCGTAGAGATATGGAGCGAAGGATGTTAACCACTAAACGGAATCCACCAAATAGATACAGAACAGTAAAAGATAGCACAAAGTAAAACTATATAATATTATAATCTCAAAATTCAACCCCTCCTTTACAATTACAATTTGTAGGGTATTTATATGTTTCTTGGAACATTTCTCGAAGTCTTGGAATACTAAAATATTAAAGGGATTGATTAAACAATTAATTATTGTTGATAAGATAACATAGAAATACTAAAATACATGAAAACTCAATAGACTTAACAAAATTCGGATAAGTCAGACTTTCAGCCTATTATCCACCAAAACATTCATATCTATATCTAGAAAGTTCTAAATGGTTATCTGAAAAATGCGTTGGAAACTAGACTAGAAAATCTTTCCAATGATATATAGCTTGTATTGTTTGGCCGAACGGATTGAAATATACACCCCGTTTAAGTTGACTACAATTATTAAGAATGCAAAGTGCCAACGCTTTAGCTTATGCATCATACTCCCCCAATAGAAGAAAATTTGCCCACAAATTTTTAGTAATGCATTAAAAATACATGAAAACATTATTCCAATAAGGCCTTGATGAACTTTAGTTTTAATTCCCTTGTAACAACTTCGATCGATCAAACAAGATGTGAGAAAGATCTCAATGCTATTTTTTCGATGAACCAATTAGACAACATACTTGATGAGTTGACGTCAAAGGGGTCCTTGTAACAATGACCAATCTTGAGATATTCAAAAACATTTTTGATCAACCCCATGAAAGTGAAGTAAAAACTTTCAAATTTGATGTTTCTCCAATTAAAGATAAAGAACATAAAAGAAGGCACACGACACAACTTTATAATATTATAAACTCAATATTCAACTCCTCCTTTACAATTACAATTTTTAGTGTATTTATAGGTTTCTTGTAACATCCCTCCAAGTCTAGGAATATCAAAATATTAAAGGGATTGATCAAAAAGTTAATTACTGTTGATAAGATAACATAGAACTAATAAAAGACCTAAAAACTCAATAGACTTAACAAAATCCAGATAAATCAGACTTTCAGCCTATCGTCCACCAAAACATTCATATCTATATCTAGAAAAATACAAATGTTGATCTGAAAAATGCATTGAAAACTAGACTCGTAGAGCTTTTCTGACGTAGCGGAAGACTTGATAAAGATTAATCACAAAATTTCGCTCGAGAAATTCAGCGATCAACCGTCAATTTTCGCTCGAGAAAACTGAAGAGTAAACACTCAAATTTTATTAATCAACAACTGATTTTGGGAATTACAATTAGCCCTCATTATATAGTGATCCTAGGACTTGAAAAACAAGTTAAAAACTTCCTAAAATAACCATAGTCTATATAGTAACCTAATCATTCAATAAAATCTTAAAATAAAGTCCTAATATACTTCTAATACCAAAAATATTACCTATTTAAAATAAATTACGAAAATAATAAAATAATAACAAATAAAAATAGTAAAAATCAAATCCTAACTTGTCATAATAATTTCCCGTCATCATTCTCCCTTGCTTGAAGAAATTCGTTCTCGAATTTTAAGTTTTGCTTGAATTGAAGCACTTGAAACTATTTGACGGACTTTAAATTTAGTACCACTCGCCATGATATCCATCCAGTCTGTCCATCCATCCATGAGAAAGTTCTCAATAATCATCTTTTTGAAGAACCAAGAATCTGAAACATTAGAACTATCAACATTGAAAGGATCTTCGTAAGGATGACCAATGTCAAACTTCCACATCAATTTATCTTGTGAAGATTCAACGCCAACCATTGGTACACCCATATGATGAGATGTTGGTAATTGACAGATTTCACAATTACATTCATCATAAATAGGTGGTTTTGACCAATCGATGAAAAGTTCGGCAGTCACCGATTTGACGAAAGGCCACGAAATATCACCACCATCAGAATCCACCTCCCAGTCTCGCTGTCCGTCACTGCCACCAGGTCTAGGCTGATTCCTCCGAGTCTGTTGATTGAACAAGTCGGTCATCCAGCCCGTTAACTGTTCCATCAACAACTCCATACGTTGATCTAGGATGGATTCGATGCGTTCCTCCAGAACCGCTTCATCTCGCTCGTAGATCGCTTCCACAGTTTGTCTCTTCTGCCCCCGAACCATTCTTCCTGAATCGAACGAAAGGCTCTGATACCAACTGACGTAGCGGAAGACTTGATAAAGATTAATCACAGAATTTCGCTCGAGAAATTCAGCGATCAACCGTCAATTTTCGCTCGAGAAAACTGAAGAGTAAACACTCAAATTTTATTAATCAACAACTGATTTTCGAAATTACAATTAGCCCTCATTATATAGTGACCCTAGGACTTGAAAAACAAGTCAAAAACTTCCTAAAATAACCCTAGTCTATATAATAACCTAATCATTCAATAAAACCTTAAAATAAAGTCCTAATATACTTCTAATACAAAAAATATTACCTATTTAAAATAAATTCCGAAAATAATAAAATAATAACAAATAAAAATAGTAAAAATCAAATCCTAACTTGTCATAATAATTTTCCTTCATCATTTTCAATGATGTATAAGTTGTATTGTTTGACCGAATGGATTGAAATATACACTCCGTTTAAGTTGACAAATTTTATTAAGAATTCAAAGAGCCAGCGCTTTTAGCTTCCGCATCAGTGAATTCGATGTCTTTATAGCCAAAAGATCCAAAACTTCGTGTCACCAAACTTCAAAATTGTTTCTTGTATCAAACTTTTCAACTTTAAGATTAGTACAAGACACTCTTAGACCACATTTTGGTTTAGTACTTATCTTAGTTTCTGTCATTTCAAAAAATTGCTCCTAGGACAATTATCCAGATACAAGGAAAAAAACTAAACATTTCTTGAAAAAATTAAATTTCAAGAAAAATACTAACAAATTACTGATCTTAATATGTGGCTTGTGAGCAATGCCAAGTAGTTGTTCAATCGATGCGCACGTCATTGGCTTAGTTTGAACAAGGCACACTTTGCAACAATCTTAAATATAAATTGTAGCAAAGACTTCCAAGATCCAACTTCTACAACCAAAGCTTTTGATATCAATTGTTGGTTTGCAAAGCTTTAGATATCAATTGTTGAAACCAAATGCGAAAAAGATCTTGCAAACTCACATACCAATAAACAAAGTAATAAATGAGACACAGGAATTTACGTGGTTCAGAGAAATTTTCCTACGTTCATGGGGAACAAAAAAAAAAACACTTTGTCAAAGTGATTATAAAGTGCTTACAAGTGTATCTCTCACACTCGTCTCACACTACAAATGTGTCTCTCTCTAAATGTGTATCTAACACTTTCATAACTTGCTTCAATGCTTGAAAGTATTTGATGCAGCCGACGAGTTAGCGATCGAGTTTTTAGAGGAGTTGGACTGTAACAGGCGTAACTTTTGATTTCGGAGGAGTTACGGAACGCACAGCATATCAAAACGATCGTCTTTTCGAGAGGAACAAAAGTCATGGGCTATGCCCCAAGAGCAGGCTGTAAAAAGCCCAAAATTCCCTTCTAAGGCCTTGATACGGCCTTCTGAAGTTTTATCAGTTTTTTGATTTTTTTGTAATTTCGCTGTTTTTAGGGTTTTTCGAATTAGGGTTTTTGCAGACTTTAAATACTTTGTTTTAGGGTTTTTAAAGACAGTTTTTTGCCGTTTTAAATAAACATTGGTTTGTTTCTTCCATCCCTTTGAATTGATTAAATTCTACAAGTGTTGAAAATCAATTACAATAATAATTGATTATTATCCAAGTCTTCCACTACGTCAGCATTCTACCAAAGCCTATTTATAGTCACAAACCATCCTAATATAATAATGTATCGATAATAGAGAGATGGAACACCAAAAGTTTCTTGAAAATGCCAAACACCATCATACATTCATCACATGGATAATAATGAATCTCATAATGTACCTAGATTATTCTAGAACATTCCAACAATATAAGCTTGGAAAGATTTACGAGTCTATTTCCCAACATAAAATTTTTGTTCTCAAAAATATGGTTCATGCAAAAATATGAATTTTAAGCATTTGAGTATTATTTGAAGAAAGATTTCTTCTACAATATTGCTCGTATTTTTTGGGTGGATTAGATTAATCACAGAATTTCGCTCGAGAAATTCAGCGATCAACTGTCAATTTTCGCTCGAGAAAACTAAGGAGTAAATACTCAAATTTTATTAATCAACAACTGAAATTCGGAATTACAATTAACCCTAATTATATAGTGACTCTAAGACTTGAAAAACAAGTCAAAAACTTCCCAAAATAACCCTAGTCTATATAGTAACCTAATCAATCAATAAAACCTTAAAATAAAGTCCTAATATACTTCTAATACCAAAAATATTACCTATTTAAAATAAATTCCGAAAATAATAAAATAATAACAAATAAAAATAGTTAAAATCAAATCCTACCTTGTCATAATAATTTCCCTTCATCATTCTCTCCTGCTTGAAGAAAATTCGTCCTCAAATTTTAAGTTTTGCTTGAATTGAAGCACTTGAAACTATTTGACGGACTTTAAATTTAGTACCACTCGCCATGATATCCATCCAGTTTGTCCATCCATTCATGAGAAAGTTCTCAATAATCATCTTTTTGAAGAACCAAGAATCTGAAACATTAGAACTATTAACATTGAAAGGATCTTCGTAAGGATGATCAATGTCAAACTTTCACATCAATTTATCTTGTGAAGATTCAACGCTAACCATTGGTACACCCATATGATGAGATGTTGGTAATTGACAGATTTCACAATTACATTCATCATAAATAGGTGGTTTTGACCAATCGATGAAAAGTTCGGTAGTCACCGATTGTACGAAAGGCCACGAAATATCACCACCACCAGAATCCACCGCCCAGTCTCGCTGTCCGTCGCTGCCACCAGGTCTAAGCTGATTCCTCCGAGCCTGTTGATTGAACAAGTCGGTCATCCAGGCCGTTAACTGTTCCATCAACAACTCCATACGTTGATCTACGATGGATCCGATGCGTTCCTCCAGAACCGCCTTATCACGCTCGTAGATCGCTTCCACAGTTTGTCTCTTCTGCCCCCGAACCATTCTTCCTGAATCGAACGACAGGCTTTGATACCAACTGACGTAGCGGAAGACTTGATAAAGATTAATCACAGAATTTCGCTCGAGAAATTCAGCGATCAACCATCAATTTTCGCTCGAGAAAACTGAGAAGTAAACACTCAAATTTTATTAATCAACAACTGAAATTCGGAAGTACAATTAATCCTAATTATATAGTGACTCTAATACTTGAAAAACAAGTCAAAAACTTTTCAAAATAACCCAAGTCTATATAGTAACCTAATCAATCAATAAAACCTTAAAATAAATTCCTAATATACTTCTAATACCAAAAATATTACATATTTAAAATAAATTCCGAAAATAATAAAATAATAACAAATAAAAATAGTTAAAATCAAATCCTACCTTCTCATAATAATTTCCCTTCATCATTCTCCCCTGCTTGATGAAAATTCGTCCTCAAATTTTAAGTTTTGCTTGAATTGAAGCACTTGAAACTATTTGACGGACTTTAAATTTAGTACCACTCGCCATGATATCCATCCAGTCTGTCCATCCATTCATGAGAAAGTTCTCAATAATCATCTTTTTGAAGAACCAAGAATCTGAAACATTAGAACTATTAACATTGAAAGGATCTTCGTAAGGATGATCAATGTCAAACTTCCACATCAATTTATCTTGTGAAGATTCAACGCTAACCATTGGTACACCCATATGATGAGATGTTGGTAATTGACAGATTTCACAATTACATTCATCATAAATAGGTGGTTTTGACCAATCGATGGAGAGTTCGCAGTCACCGATTCTACGAAAGGCCACGAAATATCACCACCACTGAATCCACCGCCCCGCCTCGCCGTCCGTCGCCGCCACTGTGTCTAAGCTGATTCCTCCGAGCCTGTTGATTGAACAAGTCGGTCATCCAGGCCGTTAACTGTTCCATCAACAACTCCATACGTTGATCTACGATGGATCCGATGCGTTCCTCCAGAACCGCCTTATCACGCTCGTAGATCGCTTCCACAGTTTGTCTCTTCTGCCCCCGAACCATTCTTCCTGAATCGAACGACAGGCTTTGATACCAACTGACGTAGCGGAAGACTTGATAAAGATTAATCACAGAATTTCGCTCGAGAAATTCAGCGATCAACCATCAATTTTCGCTCGAGAAAACTGAGAAGTAAACACTCAAATTTTATTAATCAACAACTGAAATTCGGAAGTACAATTAATCCTAATTATATAGTGACTCTAAGACTTGAAAAACAAGTCAAAAACTTTTCGAAATAACCCTAGTCTATATAGTAACCTAATCAATCAATAAAACCTTAAAATAAAGTCCTAATATACTTCTAATACCAAAAATATTACCTATTTAAAATAAATTCCAAAAATAATAAAATAATAACAAATAAAAATAGTTAAAATCAAATCCTACCTTCTCATAATAATTTCCCTTCATCATTCTCCCCTGCTTGATGAAAATTCGTCCTCAAATTTTAAGTTTTGCTTGAATTGAAGCACTTGAAACTATTTGACGGACTTTAAATTTAGTACCACTCGCCATGATATCCATCCAGTCTGTCCATCCATTCATGAGAAAGTTCTCAATAATCATCTTTTTGAAGAACCAAGAATCTGAAACATTAGAACTATTAACATTGAAAGGATCTTCGTAAGGATGATCAATGTCCAACTTCCACATCAATTTATCTTGTGAAGATTCAACGCTAACCATTGGTACACCCATATGATGAGATGTTGGTAATTGACAGATTTCACAATTACATTCATCATAAATAGGTGGTTTTGACCAATCGATGGAAAGTTCAGTAGTCACCGATTGTACGAAAGGCCACGAAATATCACCACAACCAGAATCCACCGCCCAGTCTCGTTGTCCGTCGCTGCCACCAGGTCTAAGCTGATTCCTCCGAGCCTGTTGATTGAACAAGTCGGTCATCCAGGCCGTTAACTGTTCCATCAACAACTCCATACGTTGATCTACGATGGATTCGATGCGTTCCTCCAGAACCGCCTCATCACGCTCGTAGATCGCTTCCACAGTTTGTCTCTTCTGCCCCCGAACCATTCTTCCTGAATCGAACGACAGGCTTTGATACCAACTGACGTAGCGGAAGACTTGATAAAGATTAATCACAGAATTTCGCTCGAGAAATTCAGCGATCAACCATCAATTTTCGCTCGAGAAAACTGAGAAGTAAACACTCAAATTTTATTAATCAACAACTGAAATTCGGAAGTACAATTAATCCTAATTATATAGTGACTCTAAGACTTGAAAAACAAGTCAAAAACTTCCCAAAATAACCCTAGTCTATATAGTAACCTAATCAATCAATAAAACCTTAAAATAAAGTCCTAATATACTTCTAATACCAAAAATATTACCTATTTAAAATAAATTCCGAAAATAATAAAATAATAACAAATAAAAATAGTTAAAATCAAATCCTACCTTCTCATAATAATTTCCCTTCATCATTCTCCCCTGCTTGATGAAAATTCGTCCTCAAATTTTAAGTTTTGCTTGAATTGAAGCACTTGAAACTATTTGACGGACTTTAAATTTAGTACCACTCGCCATGATATCCATCCAGTCTGTCCATCCATTCATGAGAAAGTTCTCAATAATCATCTTTTTGAAGAACCAAGAATCTGAAACATTAGAACTATTAACATTGAAAGGATCTTCGTAAGGATGATCAATGTCAAACTTCCACATCAATTTATCTTGTGAAGATTCAACGCTAACCATTGGTACACCCATATGATGAGATGTTGGTAATTGACAGATTTCACAATTACATTCATCATAAATAGGTGGTTTTGACCAATCGATGGAAAGTTCAGTAGTCACCGATTCTACGAAAGGCCACGAAATATCACCACCACCAGAATCCACCGCCCAGTCTCGCTGTCCGTCGCTGCCACCAGGTCTAAGCTGATTCCTCCGAGCCTGTTGATTGAACAAGTCGGTCATCCAGGCCGTTAACTGTTCCATCAACAACTCCATACGTTGATCTACGATGGATCCGATGCGTTCCTCCAGAACCGCCTCATCACGCTCGTAGATCGCTTCCACAGTTTGTCTCTTCTGCCCCCGAACCATTCTTCCTGAATCGAACGACAGGCTTTGATACCAACTGACGTAGCGGAAGACTTGATAAAGATTAATCACAGATTTTCGCTCGAGAAATTCAGCGATCAACCATCAATTTTTGCTCGAGAAAACTGAGGAGTAAACACTCAAATTTTATTAATCAACAACTGAAATTCGGAATTACAATTAACCCTAATTATATAGTGACTCTAAGACTTGAAAAACAAGTCAAAAACTTCCCAAAATAACCCTAGTCTATATAGTAACCTAATCAATCAATAAAATCTTAAAATAAAGTCCTAATATACTTCTAATATCAAAAATATTACCTATTTAAAATAAATTCCGAAAATAATAAAATAATAACAAATAAAAATAGTTAAAATCAAATCCTACCTTGTCATAATAATTTCCCTTCGTCAATTTTATTAGAGTGGTGAGTGTTTCAATTTCTCTTCTACAAGTATTTCTTGGGTGGATTTCATTAGAGCGGTAAGCGTTTCAATTGAGTGTTCAAGTTCCTCTGTTGTTCTTTCAATTTCCGTCAACATTTCATTGCAGATATAAATAAAAAATGTTTTTAAAGGCCATGCAAACCAATTAAGCATATAAGAATAAGCTTTTTCCAGATGAACACACTTTTAAATTAATATAGTTGATGAATTATGAATCAACCTTTTTTGTTACATCTATAAAATGATGAATGAAGTTCCCAATGCTTCAACTTTAAGAGCAACTTGGGAGAGAGAGAGAGAGAGAAAGAGAGAGAGAGAGAGAGAGAGAGAGAGAGAGAGAGAGAGAGAGAGAGAGAGAGATGGAATCTGGGAATGTAATATTGCAGTGTTTGTTCTTAATCCCCATGCATAAAGGTTATTCAAACTCATACTTTGTATGCATATATAATATGATAGATGTCCATAACGAAATGGAATCCCTTTAATCTTTATTCTCTGCCTTTGATGGTTTTGCAAGAAAATCGTACACAGTTCCCGATTCCCTCAAAGAACAGTTCCTCTCGTCTTATCTTTTTTTCAGCTCCTCCTTTTTGCTGCAACACAAGCCCTATTTCTCTCACTATGACTGCTTTTTCATTATCATACTTTACATTATTTCCTTGCTAACGAAATTTATAAGGTTAATAATAAGGGTTACACGTATAATTTTTGCTGCTAAAAACATTATATTCCCTTATGTCAAGTTGCACAAATTCTATCATGTTACGGCTCAACTCAACCTCTTTCTTGGGCATTTTCCAATCTAGTAAGCATGTTCTTGCAATTACTATTAACTGCCGGATACCTTGTCCTTACCTACCTGATGACGGCATGAAAATCTGCCCGTAGATGGGTGGCGAAAGTTGCGGAAAGAGCATCTAACCTTGTCTAAGATCTGCAAAATAGCAACGTTAGGGGTGCGGGGGTTGCCCCGCTATAACCCTCGGATGTAAGAATCAGTACGTGTATATGAGAGTAAATTGTATATGAGAGCTCTAGAGAGAGTATTGTAGAGAGAGAGAGAGAGAGAGCGCATCACTTACTTTTTTTTTTTTTTTTTGATACCCAGGTTCCCAGCTTCGCCGGACTAATCCTGGACCACCAGGTACCGGCCCCACAGTATACTGGCGGAGGTAAATCGCGGGATGTGCCCTATGCAGCCAGGGTGGCAGCACCCCTTATACTCTAGAGCCCCAAGGGAGCCCTCCTACAAGGCATTTACATCATTCTTACATCACCAGATGGCTGCTCCAGCTGCTCCTGCCAAAGAGGCATTTACATCACTCTTACAACACCAAATGGCTGCTCCAGCTTTGCACCTGCCAAGATTTGAACTCCCCACACTGAGGATACAAGCCCAGCAATGCTGCTTCCTTAACTGCACGGATGTGCCCCGGGGGGCTCCTAAGGACCCTGAAACCAAGGTAGGAAATTAAGCCCCAAGAATCCCCTTGGGGGGACTCGAACCGGCGACCTCCCTTTCGGGAAGTCACCTTTGTACCACTGGGCCAAGGCCCGTTAGGTGCGCATCACTTACTTTGTTCTTATAGAGAAGGGTTATATATAGTAGGAGTAAGTATGTATGTACTATTTGGGGGAGGGGTCCCACCGTATGTATTAGGTATAAGTATATATGTGGTACATTTATTTGTATTGTACTGTGAATAAGGATATGTATAAATATATCAAAAAGTCAGGGTACATCATTACCCAACCATGGTTTATGCATGATAGAATAGAATAATGTTGTATTCATTACATACTTCGTCCCTATATAATGTCCAAATTTGCAACTATTTTGTCCTGAAATGAAAGGCCAAAATTTGGGAATGTTATCCGAGTCTTTCTCATCATACAACAAGTTCTAATTCACACATAGACTTATGATGCAATATAGTGAGATCATTGAGGGTTTTATGTCCTTATCTTACTAAAAAAGTAATTCAACATTTTTGCTAATGTTCCTTGAGTGAAATTTGGACATTCATTAGGAAACGGAGAGTTTTATGTACTTATCTTATGTATGATAGAATAGACTAATCTTGTATCCATTGCTCTTTTCGTCCCTAAATAAATGTCTAAATTTACAAAAAAATTGTTTTGAAATGAAAGTCAGAAATTTGAAAAAGTTATCGGAGGCTTTCTTATCATACAAGAAGTTCTAATTCACACTTAGACTTACACTGCAATATAGCAAACTTATTGAGGGTTTTATTAGTTATCTTACTACAAATGCAAGTTCAACATTTTTGCAAATGTTCCTTGAGTGAAATTTGAACATTAATACGAAGGGAGTATTATTTATTGTATGTACCTTTTCTTAAAGTCCGAGGTTCTACCTTAAAACCAATTGAGTGCGTCTGCTGAGAAACGCGTTTCTCCATAACTATGGAGAAACGTGTTTTTCATAGCCAGAAGCTTTACATTTGATAACCAGAAAAAAAAAACCCAAGGCCAAGACCAAAAGCTTCTGGATATCCAGAAGCTTTGCATTTGATAGCCAGAAGCTTTGCAATTGATATCCAGAAGCTTTGTATTTGATAGCCAGAAGGATGTGAAATGTATATCCAGAAAAAAAAAAACCCAAGACCAAGACCAAAAGCTTCTGGATATCCGAAGCTTTGCATTTGATAGCCAGAAGCTTTGCAGCTTGATATCCGTGAAGCTTTGTATTTGATAGCCGAAGGATGTGAAATGTATATCCGTAAACCGTTAGGTGCATATCCGTAAAAGCGTTAGGTGCATATCCGAGGAAATGTGTTAGGGCATATCCGAAATTGCTATTGAAGGTTTCGGATATCAGAAACACTTCAAATGTATATCCAGAAACATTTTGAAGGTTTCTGGATATTCATTTGAAGGTTTCTGGATATCACTTTCATAGGTTTCTGGCTATCTAGCTCATTGTCGCGCGACATGTCGGGACCCGTTTCTCCATAACTTATGGAGAAACGCGTTTCTCCCTAGATTTTGTGAAACCAATTGGTGTCAAGGAGAGTGACCCAGGATCTTTATATGTCATAGGCAAGGTTTGTCAATTTCCAATGTGAGATAATATCTCTAACACCTTTTTTGTGTGTTAGATTACCTATGTGCAAGCTGATATGATCACTTTTGAAGATATAGATAGTGAGAAAAAATGGTTTATATATAGACTTGTCGATAGATAGCATTTTTGGAGATAAGAGATGTGTAGATTTCTATGTTAGACCACCACAGAACTAATTTTTATTATTATACGTATTATATATCATCAAAGAGAGAGTGACCCACTTCCACATAACAAAGCTTTAACCAATTAGTGTGTGAGAGAGCAAAGCTGAATTGCCTTTGGTACCGGTGCAGTTCGTCCGGCTTGTCAGCACATGCATTCCACTTTCCACTACAAAATCGACTTTGGACCCCAAATATTTACCCTCACCCACAAGCAAAGCACACATCACCTCCCCATATATTTCACACACACACACGCATACATACTCAGAGCCTAAACCACAATCTAAACTAGGTTGATCACAACTTCCTCAGTATCTCTCTTGACATCCTTTCCACAACCCCAGTAATGGCCCAAACATATGATCTTTAGAGACCAATTTCAAATCATTTTATTTCGTTTAATTTGATACTGAAAAAAAATGAGGGCGTGCGGATTCACGGTACAACAAGCTTTGACACCGGAGGCAGCAAGTATCATCAAACAAGCTGTAACCTTAGCAAGAAGACGTGGTCATGCTCAAGTAACCCCTCTTCATGTAGCTAACACTATGCTCTCAGGATCCACAGGCCTTCTTCGTACGGCTTGCATCCAATCAAACTCCCATCCCCTTCAGTGTAGAGCCCTAGAGCTATGTTTCAACGTAGCTCTAAATCGTCTACCTGCATCCTCATCCAACCCTATGCTAGGGTCTCATTCTCAACATCCTTCGATCTCTAATGCCCTTGTAGCAGCGTTCAAGCGTGCTCAAGCCCACCAAAGGCGTGGTTCTATTGAAACTCAGCAGCAGCCACTTTTAGCTGTGAAGATAGAGCTAGAACAACTCATAATCTCCATCTTGGATGACCCAAGTGTTAGTAGGGTTATGAGAGAAGCTGGTTTCTCGAGTACCCTAGTGAAAAGCAATGTTGAACAAGCTGTCTCTTTGGAAATATGCTCTCAAAATCTTCCAATCTCTACTAATAACACCAAATCCAAGGAAAATACGAATCCTCTAATGGATAAGTCAAAAAGAGGAAATAATCAAGGGGGGAATGAAGATGTAATTAGCGTGATCGAGATTTTGTCACAGAAGAAGAAGAAAAGTCTTGTGATTGTAGGGGAGTGTATTGCTAGTATAGAAGGTGTTATTGGAAGGGTGATGGAGAAAATCGACAAAGGAGACATCCCCGAGGCATTAAGAGACTTAAAATTTGTGAGCCTTCCTCTCATCTCATTTGGGCATCTTTCGAGAAGAGATGTCGAAGAAAAGCTTGGAGAGTTGAAATCTCAAGTGAAGGGGTGTTTGGAGAAAGGGGTTGTTTTGTATTTGGGAGACTTAAAGTGGATTACTGAGTTTAGGGCTAGCTCGAGTAATGTTCGAGGAAGGAGTTTGGGTTACTACTGTCCAATAGAGCACTTGGTTGTGGAACTAGGGAGATTGATTTATGGAGTTAGACAGACTAGTGAGAAGTTTTGGTTAATGGGAATTGCATCATTTCAGACATACATGAAGTGCAAAAGTGGTCAAAATTCACTTTCAAGTGTTTGGAGTCTGCAGCCTCTTGCAGTTCCTGCTGGCAGCTTGAGCTTGAGTCTTCTTCCAGAGAGGTAAGATTAGTTCAAAAGTCTTTGAAGTTATTTTTTATATAGTCTTCTAAGATATGTTTCTTGATTTCTTCATTTTAAGCTTATGTTTTTTACTTTAGTTTCTTTCTCTTTTTACTTCTGTTTATTTTTGTTCCACATTCTTAAAGAGCTATTACTTCTGAAATTCTTCTTGTTTTGATTTCTTTATGCTTTTATTTTTGTGATTTTGATAAAAAGAATATTAGTGGATGAAACCAATGAACTTCATTTCTCTTCTTTTACTCAACCTCTACTTTCTACTTTGATTTCCCCTTTTTCTTTTTCAGGTTTCACTTTGTGTTGAAATCTAAAATATAATATATTGTGCAAGTAGATTTATTTTTTGATTGTTTCAAGTCTTGATTGATAAGTGTAATAAGGATAATATTAGTTAATTAGAAGAATATTCTCAGACATTATTCCAACAGTGATGTACAAAACGAGCGTGGAAGCAAGAAGCCTGAAAATGTGCCAAGTTGGCTTATGCTTGAAGGTGGAGAGGAGAAAGAACTCAATTGTTGTGGTGATTGCACAGCCAAATGTGAAAGTGAAGCACAAAAGTCTAAGTCGAGAAACAATGAGTACTCCACATCTTCAAGCCTCCCTTCATGGCTTCAAAATGTGAAAAATAGACCTAATAACAATGATCAGGTTAATATTATCTCATCTCTACATTCTACTTTATTGCTATAATTAGCTTCTTTATTACTTTCTTTATCTTTAGAATTAGTTTATATTTAATTTCACACATAGTTTTCACTTATTTTCACTCAGGAATGTGTTCCAGTAAAAGAAGTATGCAAGAAATGGACCTCAATTTGCACCTCACTTCATAAACAACCAGCTGAGTCAAATGAAAGAACCCTAACTTTCTCTTCTATATCGCCTTCTTCGTCCACTTCTTGCTTTTCTTATGACCAACAGAACTCTAATACGAACCAAGCTTGGCTATTGAAAAAACATGGGGGGTTTTCAGCTATTGAAAAAACTTTTGAACCAAATTTGAGAATGTCCATTCCTGGCCATCCTATACAAGGTTTCTTGCCTAACCCTAATTCTACTCCAAATTCTACTTCTTCAAGTGACAATATGGAGATGGATTATGTACAAAGGTTCAAAGAGTTCAATGCTGAAAATTTGAAAACCCTTTGCAATGCATTGGAGGTTAAAGTTCCATGGCAAAAAGATATCATTCCAGAGATTGCAGGAACTGTATTACAATGCAGGTCCGGAATGTTAAGAAGAAGAGAGAAGTTTCGATATGATGCTGAGGCCAAAGAGGAAACTTGGTTTATCTTCCAAGGTATTGATACTCAAGCTAAGGAAAAGATAGCTAGAGAATTGGCTAGGGTTGTGTTTGGTTCGCAATCACATTTTGTTTCCATCGCTCTTAGCAATTTCTCATCAACTAGGGCTGATTCAATTGAGGATATGAGAAATAAAAGGTCTAGAGATGAACAATGTTGTAGCTATATCGAGAGGTTTGCTGAAGCAGTGTCTGCAAATAGTCATCGGGTTTTCTTTGTTGAGGATATCGAGCAAGCAGATTATAGATCACAAATGGGGATTAAAAGGGTAATTCAGAGAGGAAAGATAAAGAACTCAAATGGAGATGAAGTTAGCCTTAGTGATGCGATAATTATTTTGAGTTGTGAAATCTTTAGTTCTAGGTCAAGGGCATGCTCCCCTCGGATTAAGCAGAAAATGGATAGTGCGGAAGAAGAGAAAGGTTTGAGATCATCCGATGATGCAAGCCCGCCTTGTGTATCGTTGGATTTGAATATGTCGTTTGATTTAGAAGAGGATGTTGAGGAGAATACAGCTGATGATATAGGGCTTCTTGAATGTGTTGATAGATGTATTGTTTTCAAAGTTCAGGAATTGTAATTGTAACTGAAAATCTTGAATTAATCATGGATATTAATTATGCGGTTTTCCTATTCAGTTCTTTATTATAAACACGTAAAAAATGTACTATATCATTTTCCCTCATGCATGTAGAATATAGACTGAATTCTTTTCAAGATATAAAGCTATATTTACAAGAGGAGGCATCGCTCCATTTGTTCGAGAATATTGATCGATTATGTTGAGAATCCAAGGGTTATAAAACCATTCGATCTAGCTGATGTACAATTGTTTGTTCAAAAAAAAAAGGGACCTTGAAAATGAAGCCATTTTATGATCTTCCTTTTCTGTATGTACATGTATCTGTTCACGCAGAAATACACATAATTGAATATAAGTTTACATGAAATTTCAGTTTTTGCTTTCTCTTTAACTTTTTCTTTATAAATAGTTCATTCCTTTGAATGGCGAATTTATTTCGATTTTCAGGAAAGAGTACGCTCATCTACCAATGTTAAGAGAAAAGGAAAAGTTAGATTTTGCTTTTCTTAAGAGAGGAAAAGAAATATTCATACTGTGTCGCTAAAACATTGAAGATCTATAAGACGCGATTTTGAATCCATATTCAGACTGTTGTGCAACGCAGCGGAAACAATTGACAATAACAATATACAAAAGCAATTGGAAATTTAATGCCGAATAGGCTAGAGATTGAAATGACCGAACGAATAATGACAAGAATCAATTTCGAAAGCTTCAAGCTTTTCTTTTTCTATTTCATATAATCAAAAGTCTGCCTCAAAAACAAAACCCTAACATTGTTTAAATACTAGTCTAAGAATATTCTAGAATCTTACTAAACCCTAATACAACTTTTAAAAGAAAGTACTAAAATACCCTAACTTAATATTAAAATAAAACATTAAAACCCTAAACACTCAAAGCCCATACCCAGCCCAAGGCAGCTTTTCCTTCCAGCGTCGTTGCTTCTTTTAGCCTTGCTCGCTGCCCCCCAGGCCCCCGCCCCACTTCCAGAAGGCCGCCTCTGTTTCGTTGTTGCTGCTTGCTGCCTTCTGTCCTCATACTGCATCATCCTCCCCTCCTTAGAAAAGACTCGTCCTCGAGTCAATATCTTCGATATGAATATCACGATATCCCGAAAAATCTGAACTCCATCCGCAAAAGGAATTTGATGTCCTTGACGAACTCGAAACTTCATTGCCCTTGTGATAGTATCCATCCAATCAGCCCGTTGTGTTGATACAAACAACTCAATAATTAATTTCTGAATGATGTATCGAGTAAAAGAACGGGAAACATACGTGTCAAACGGATCCGTGTACCCAAGATCAACGGTAACCGTTTCAAACGTCCACATCAAGTTTGCCCCTTGCTTAGCAACTACTTCCTCGGCCTCTTTCTCTGACTCAACAACGGATTCAACGTCATCAACAAGATCTGTTGTCATTGCTTGAAAAACATCACCACGACACCCATCAAATATAGGTGGTTTGGACCAATCAACAAGGTCTTCTTGACTTGAAGATTCGAACACAGAATCCTCATTGAAACCAACGATATTACTCCAAGAATCAATCAAATCTCCAGGATTTGAATCAAACAGAGGGGGTTTTGACCAATCAACAAGGTTTTCCTCACTTGAAGATTCGACAAAAAAACTCTCTTGACACCCAACAGTGTCTACCCAAAAATCAAAGGAATCATTAGGAATTGCCTTACCTTCGATTTTCGGAATCTCGATCATCCTATCGACCTTCCTCGAACGGTTAGCTGCATACCTATCATGAAGTCCATGATTTTGGTCGAAGGAATCCATCCCCTCTTGATAGTACTCTTTTTCCTCGGCTGGAACAACCGGATCTGAACCCCTCATCGCTAGAAGCTTTTCTCTGCGATCCAAGCGGCTCTGGAGTATTTGAATCCGTCTTCGTATCTCATCTATCTCGATATTGCGACGGCGTCGTCTGTACTGATGGTCATCTTCTTGGGGCTCCGCTGCACGGCTGCTCCATCGACCACCACGTCCACCACGAGCAACGCGTCCTCGTTCAGCCATTGATATTTGAACAGAGCTCTGATACCAAATAATGCCGAATAGGCTAGAGATTGAAATGACCGAATGAATAATGACAAGAATCAATTTCGAAAGCTTCAAGCTTTTCTTTTTCTATTTCATATAATCAAAAGTCTGCCTCAAAAATAAAACCCTAACATTGTTTAAATACTAGTCTAAGAATATTCTAGAATCTTACTAAACCCTAATACAACTTTAAAAAAAAAACTAAAATACCCTAACTTAATATTAAAATAAAACATTAAAACCCTAAACACTCAAAGCCCAAACCCAGCCCAAGGCAGCTTTTCCTTCCAGCGCCGTTGCTTCTTTTAGCCTTGCCCGCTGCCCCAGGCCCCTGCCCCACTTCCAGAAGGTCGCCTCTGTTTCGTTGTTGCTGCTTGCTGCCTTCTGTCCTCATACTGCATCAGATTTGAAAGAGAGAGATCGAATTTTGGGGTTATGAATTGCATTTCGAGTAGTTTAGAGCATCTCAAATCATTTAGTGCAAAAATTGCACTACATCTTTAAGGTGGTGCAGTTTTCGCATCAACTATCTATCATCATCTCAAAACATTATTTTCAAGTTTTGCACCAAAAGAAGAGAATATTTTAAAAATTCCTTAGTATTCAATTTCATTATAATGATTTTTTATAAATTGATACTCCCTCCGTCCCAATCTAAATGTTTTAAAATGGGTTAGGCACGGGAATTAAGGAAAGTGATGTAGGAAAGAGAAAAAGTTTAAATGTTGTGAGTATGAAAAATTAAATAGGAGAGAGAATGAGTGGGAGGAATAGTTAGGAGAGAGAATGTTGTGAGTGTAAAAATAAAGTAGGAGAGAGAATGAGTGGGTGGAATAGTAATAAAAGCTTTCCTTTTTTGGGTTGAGACATTTTAAATGGGACGCTCAAAAAGAAAAGTTGAGACATTTAGATTGGGACGGAGGGAGTATATTATTATAGATAATACAGACAATTAAAAATCAACTAAAATAGATGATTAAATATAAGAATTTAATATACAACTCAATCCGAAAATGTAAGGAAAATTTTAAAATAAATTATTGATATAAATAAATTATAACAATATATAAGAATAATTTATAATGAAAAATCCAATTTATATTAAATGAAACAATATGCACTAAAATTAATAACTAGGCACGAGTTGAAAAGTACTTTAAGTAAGGGGCCGTTTGGTAGGTCGATAAATGATCGGATAGGATTATTAGTCCAATAAAAGTATGTTTGGTAGATTAAATGCAACTGTAGTAATTATCCAAAGTACAACCCAGATAAGCATCTGAACACCTCTTATCCCCTTTTTATTTATCCTAAAAAAGGTGGTATTATTAATTCCTGAATTAATAACCTCCTTCCTATTAATATTAACTAATCTTAACAGACTATCAAACGAGTCCTAATAGTATTAGATTGTATGATTACATGGTCAAACCTTTCAATATAAATCAAAAATGAAAAAAATTATATTTCTTACAAAGAACAGAAAAAAAAAAACGAAAAATAAAACAAAAGGGACCCACAGAATCTTCGCTGAAATCGACGCAGGAGAAGAGCCTTCTCAAAATAGCGTAACATTTGAAATCCCGCATGGAGATGCTCATTGTGCCATTTTTAGGGTTATGACATAGGGTTGGAGATGGTCTTTCAAATGAATAAGTATGGAATAAGCAAGAACAATTGAATGAAATGTATGAAGTATTATTTAAAAATTTCTTCTAAAATACCACAATTTTTTTTTCTAGTATTAGTTGCTCATGCCTGGTTTTCCTTTTACTATCATGCTAAAACTAGGGTTAGCTTGTGTCAAGTTCAACAGTAAGTCAGTTATTACTTTGCTTTTCCTTCAATCATACTGCAAACAGAAGTCATAAAAGGCTTTACTTTGGTATATTTGGGCTAGTTTACTTTTTATCTATTTAAATACAACGATGGATCATTGATTTTGTTTACATCTGGTTTGTATTAGAGAAAACTTAAAATTTCATTAAAATTTCAAACCCTAGCACACTCCGAGGGAGGGTGAGACATAACTTTACCACATGATCACTCCTTTAGGGACTAAGAATAGGAATAATTACATGATGTCCCGTCACCCCAAATCATTTTTCATAAAAGTACATGTGAGATTTAAAAGCCCACACTATTTAAGACACATATCATAATACCATAAAACCCAAAAGCGATCCTGCCAGTCCCACACACAGACTCGTCGGCGCCTTCAACATGCATTGTTCTTCTGCGCCAAAGTTCTCCCTGTTCACACTAATCGCCGACGACCTTCGGGCCTTCCAATTTATCTGAAATCGCTGGTTCAATCAAGTCAAACCTCTCAATTCTTCATATTTTTTATGATTTTTAAGTGAACAAATAACTCATATACCTTATTAATTATAAAAGTATCCTTTTCATAATTTGAAGGAAACATATTACTATTATACCTAGGTATAAGTGTAATTTAGTCTTATACCTTTAGATATATGAGTGAATTTTATTAAATGTGAAAAATTGTGAAAAAAATACTCTTATACCTAGACCTAGGTATATAAGAGTAATTGAAGTTTTATACCTTTGGGTATATGAGTGATTACTTAATAAAATATGAAATTTTTTATTTTTAAGAAAAAGTGAAAAATTGTGAAAAAAGAGTACTCTTATATCTTATGGTATAAGAGTAATTTTAGTTTTATACCTACGGGTATAAAAGCGACGGGAATAGGTAGTATGTGAGCGTGGATTTGTGAAATTTTGCATCTCATCCGGATATTTATGAATTTCATATCTCGCACAGGGGCGTCTTCAGCCCCTAAGAATATGATAAGTTGTCATTGTAAATACCGGTATTTACAGAAATTGATTAAAAATAATCAAAAGTAACTATTTGAAAGGGTAATAATCTAGAATGAAAAGTAACAATCATATAAGAATTTTAACTCTTTAAATATAGTTTGTATTTAGTTACCCAATGCTTATTAATATATTTTCCCAAACCCTAAACTAAGAAACTATAAATCTTGAACCGAACCCTATAAGACTTATAGCCAAAATCTAGGGAGAAATGCGTTTCTCCATAATTATGAAGAAACGGGTTTTTAGATATCCAGAACCTTTTGAAAGGATATCCAGAAATTTTGTATTGGTCATGACCTTTGCCCATGGTTACTTCTGGATATCAGTCTCAAAGGTTCTGGATATCCAGAACCCTTTGATCATGATATCCAGAACCTTTTGAAAGGATATCCAGAAATTTTGTATTGGCCATGACCTTAGCCCATGGTTACTTCTGGATATCAGTCTCAAAGGTTCTGAATATCCAAAACCCTTTGATCATGATATCCAGAACCCTTTGATCATGATATCCAGAAGTTATGTTAGAATGGGACCAACACATACCCCAAATCTATATCCAGATACCAGTGAAAAGTATATCCAGAAAACAATGAAAAGTATATCCAGAAAAAAGTGAAGGCCATGACCAGAAAGTTGGTATGTGTTGATCCCATTCTAACATAACTTCTGAATATCATGATCAAAGGGTTCTGGATATCCAGAACCTTTGAGACTGATATCCAGAAGTTTTGGAAAAACACTTTCTCCATAACTTCTGGAGAAACGCGTTTCTCCGGAGACCTACTCAGACTTATATATACCCTAGATTAGATTCAGAACCTTAAATCATAAGTTCTAAACCTTAAATTATAAACTTTAGACCTTAAATTCATAAAACCTTAACCTAAACCTTATCGTAAATCATAAACCATAAATTGAACCATGTATCATGCATATTGTGATATAGTTATTATCATGGTAAAACATTTACTTCATATTCTTGGGCTCCGTTTGTTTCACGGAAAATAACCCCCGAAAAATGATTTATTGGAAAATATTTTTCGAAAAATGAAAATGCTTTCCGAAAAATATTTTCCGATGTTTGGTGAATCTTAAGAAAACATTTTCTGGAAAACATTTTCCGATATATGGTAGTTTCATTAAAGTAACTTTAATTCTAAAGGTAAAATCAATACAAACAAAGGAAAATGAGAAAAATGTTTTCCGGAAAACAACTTCCTTAGGTAGAGGTAAGGAAGTCATTTTTCTTAAAAATCAAGCTCATTTTTCATTGACCCGAATAATGTTTTCCATTAACTTCATTTTTCGGTGTTTATCAAACACCGAAAAATGAAGAAAATGTTTTCCACCAAACAAACAAGCCTTAGTTCCAAGTTCAACTATGTAAACTTTCTAAATGCTAAATTAGTGGAGGGAAAATAGAAGTGTTAGATTAGTAGATCAAGCTAGTTCTACACGATAAGTTAGGCAAAAGGTAAATCACCCAAATATAACTATGACAAGTATCAGTAATAATAACTTAATCAAATGTGTAACAAAGTTAGATTAATGTCAGATCCATAACGTAATAGATTTGCAAAGGAGAGGCAGCTTTTCTACTTTATAAGAAGGAAAAATTAAAAAAAAAAAAAAAAAGCAAAATCTTCCCTATGAAACATCAAAAGAGCACTACTTTTTATGCTTTGTGATGCATTTAGCAAAAGAATAACTTTTATACCATTTGATTTATATAACCCCAACATTCTCATCTTTATAAAGCTTTAAAAAGGTAGGGCACAAGGATTCAGATTAATTAGTTAAATTAAAAAAAAAAAAAAAGTAAAAGATAGCCATATTATTAATTTTGAAATAAAGATAAGCATCTCTTCTTTAAACCTTAAAGATGTCTTTACTTTAGAATCACCAAAAGATCATTATCTTCATGACTTTAAGTCTTTAACTTGAATTCTATTAGTGTAAGTATCGAATTTGCTGATTATGTCTTTTACAAAGACTAAGACTACTTTAAAAAATATTAATACACTTTACATCTTATAATAAATCAGGGGCGGATCTACAGTAGTGCTTGGGCTACCAAAATTTTTTTTTTACAAAACGACGTCGTTTTGCCCTGTTTTAAAGAACAGTCAACACCAAATGTTTCACGCCTAGTGAAGCCTTATATTTATGTATGTAAAGTGGTGCCTAGTGAAGCCTATTATCTCTTATGTATGTAAACATTTTGAATTTTAGTTTTGCGGCATTTTTTTTTTTAGTAAAGATCAGACAACACCAAAATATTTGGTGTAGATCCGCCACTGTAATAAATGTTTTATAATTTATTTTAATGGGTTTTAAAGAAATTATGTGACTCTATAATTTTTTTTAATACTCTTAAATTATCATTGGTGTCTGATCAATCAAACTATTGGTTTAATTTCCCTAATAATACTCTTAAATTATCATTAACACTTGTGGTTTTTCGTTTATGTTTGAGAATGAAGTCTTGTTTTTTTTTTTTTTTTTTTTTAATCGCTAGATTTCATAGTTCCAACTGTTAGAGATATTATCACATATTGAAAATTGACGAACCTTACCTAGCTATAATATATAAAGATCATGGGTCACTTCCCTTAGCACCAATTGATTTTAAAGTGGAACCTCAGACTTTAAGACCAACTTGTAAGAGAGAAACATCTATGAATAGTGTTTATAATGATTCCTTTAATTAATCTCTAAAGGTCCAGAACATGAATGATTTAGTTAAATTGGTAATAAAATTTAAACAAAAAGGATGATAATCTTACATATTATGGCATGAGCATTTAGGTTACATAGCTAGAACAAAAATGGGAAACCTATTTAAAGAAAACACTTTTATCCTTTACATATTTATGGTTAACTGGTTTTGGCACAAGTATTGAAGGTAATTAAGGAACGTTTGTAAAAGTGTTAAATGTGGGAATAGCTGAAGTATGGAGCTTCTACAAAATTACCCTAACTAATATTAGTCGGCTAATTGACTCTTGTGGATATAATTAATTCATCACTTTTATGCCAAAATCTTAAAAAAAAAAATGCGTTTTTTTCTAAGCTTGGAAAAACGTGTTTTGTTTTTTCCGCTAGTGTCAGTATAACAAAGGGCTAGCGTAACAAAGTGTCAGTGCATGTGTAACAAAGTGCCAGTGTAAAGAAGTGTCAGTGTTAATGTAACAAAGTGCCAGTGTAAAAAAGTGTCAGTGCAGTGCATGTATATTAAGTGCCAGTATAAAAAAATGTCAGTGTTAGTGTAACAAAGTGTCAATGTAAAAAAGTGTCAGTATTAGTGTTATTAAGTGCCAGTATAAAAATATTTTTTTCTAATCTTAAAAAAAAATGCAATTTTTTATAAGACCAACTCCACTTTTATTGACGACCACTTATTTAAGGATATGCTCAGCCCATACATGAAAAATAGGCACTAAGTTTTTATTAAATCTGCAAAACAGAAGTTTAAACCAACTCGACCTTGAGATTAAAATGGTGTGATCTTTTAAAGGTGGATAATAATTGTTTCGCCCTAAAATTTTTATTCAGCATGTTCTACATCTTGATTCTCCACCTTAAGGTAACGTCTTGGGCTAACGTCTTAAAACTGTTTGTTGTATATTTCCTATTTTTTATGAACGAAATTATGAATAAAATAACTCACTCATATGACCGTTTGGACTTGGTCAAACGACGACATTACAACTCCATTTATCAACCTAAGAGATAACGGCTGATCCCCATCAACAAGTGGCGAGATTCTAGGCGAAATATCAACATGTCATTCAAGTTATTATTTTCAGTTACAATCATGTATATATATTACCTCTAGAATGCACATGTATTCACGTTACACACTCTCGCTCACTCTTGTACTGCACTTTGTACTCTGAAACTACTAAGATCAATAAGACTTTTTGGTTTAGGTAGACTTTTCAAAAGCCTCCCGAGGTTTTTCCCTGCGAACGTTTGTTCAAAGGTTTTCCTCGTTATATCCTTGTGTTCATTTTGCTTTGTAAATTATATTTCATTTGTGCCCAAACATCCTTGATAAAATAAATTTAATTGTTGAAATTTGTCCTAAATAATTTGGCGCCGTCTGTGGAAACTTTGGTTTTTTAGATTCCAATCAAGATGAGCAATTCGACTTCCGCGATGTCTACCCCCATCATTGCGACTGGGGCAAAAACCAATACGTCAAGCTTGCTCTACGACGTCCGATGCATTTCCTCCGCCTATCGGATGCAGGTGTCGTCACATCTCAAAGCTAAGGATTCAACTTGGGAGGATCTTCATCCATGAGCCATTTGCCGGAATTTCGCTAGAGGTTATATGACATCTATGATGCAACAGTTGAAAGACCAGATTGACGGGCAGCAGCATACCAATCAGATGATCTTCAATCACATAGATAGACTATGCCATGATTTATCAGCCTCATGACGTAGCATTCCTATAGTTAGCATGCCGGAGACCTCGCCTTTGCAGCCTAGGACTCTTTTCTCGAATGCTGGAACGAGTGCACAGGGCGGTCAAGGCAATATGTTCATGTTCAACACTGTACAAACGGAGAGCACTACCGTTACATCGAACCCGATGCCGCTGTCATCATGTTTTACCTTTGCAACCCCACCTCCAATGGGGCAAACAGGGAGTTTTAACACTTTCAATACTCCTTTCAATCCCTTTATTGCCACTAACCCTGTTGCAGATACCGCCCTTGCAAGGGAGGTGCAGCAGCTGAAGGACATCCTCTTGAAGGTCCCAGGAGTTACCTTGCCCTTCAACCAGGCATCTCTAACCAGCCATCATGATTCACGCTTTGCTCCTGCCATAGCTGGGGTGGAGATCCCTAAGAGATTCCAAGTACCTCCCATGAAACAATACGATGGCACGACTGATCCTGCTGAGCACATATCCTTATACCAAGAGAAGATGGATATCATCAACATCCCCCCGCATCTTAAAGAAGTCTGCTTGTGTAGAGGCTTTGGATCCACCTTACTGGTCCCGCCTTGATGTGGCTGACTAATCAGCCTATAAATTCCATCTCATCTTACTCTCAATTAATTAACATGTTTCTTAATCAATTCTCTTGCAATCGTGTGTTTGAAAAATTAACAAGTGACCTTTATAGGATTGTACAACAGCCTGACGAAACCTTAAAAGATTACGTGTTCAGGTTCAACAAGGAGGATGTAAGCATTCCTCACATTGACGTGTCGACTGCAACAGAAGCCTTCAGGATGGGCATGAAGAGAGAATCACCATTCTACCAAGATCTTGTCATGTTCCCGTCTAGAAGTTTAGAAGAAGTCAAGACGACGTCCGTTCGTTTCATCAGGCTGGAAGAAGATGAGTTGATTCATGGCAAAGCGTCAAAGAAGACGTCAACATATGAAAATCCCGACAGAAAGGCGGACTCGTCCCATCATCGATCTAATAGGGGAAAACCCTATTCTAAAACCGACCCTTCTAAAATTAATGTTGTGGAAGAAGATGATGATGAAGATGATACAACTTATCATAAGATTATTGACTATTGTTTTTCTGTTGACGTTTCAGGACTCCAACACGCAATGGACAATCTAGGTGGCAAATCGAGATGGCCAAAAGCAGCTGATAGATCACCATCTTGGAAGGAAAAATCAAAATGGTGTGCTTACCATGAAGATTTCGGCCATACCACCGACAACTGCATCGCCTTGAGGAAGGCAAGCAGCTACTTACTTTCAAAAGGCCTCCTCAAAGATTTGCTTGGGAAAAGGAAAGGACGAACTGAAACAAAGGAAGCTGTAACTGACGCTCCATCTTCACCTCCTCCTGCAACTAAGGTGATCAATTTTATCACAGGTGGTTCAGACATTTGTGGCACCACGTATTCTGCGGCAAAGCGTCATGCTAAGGATTCCAAGGAGGATAAGATGGAACTGTCAACTAGGCATCCAGATCATTCGCCAGGAGAGAAAATTATTTTCGATGACGATGATAAAGAGGACGTCTTGGATCCGCATCATGATGGTCTAGTCGTCACCTTACAGATTGCCAATTGCAAGGTGAAGCGCATCTTAATCGATAACGGTATAGTTCAGTCAATCTTATCATGAAGAGCATCGTGGAAGAAATGATTATCCCCCTATCAGAGGTCATGAGGAACTCTTTCGTTTTAGTAGGATTCAGTGGGGAAACACTACTAGAAACTGTGTCTTTAGCGACGGAATTACCATCGACGGAATTCTTCCGTTACTATATAGCGGCGAAAATGATGCAATAGCGAAGGAATAAATTTGGCGTTGATATTACCGACGGAATTAGATTCCGCCGCTGGTTTTCGTCGCTAAAAACGAATATTCGTCGAATATTCGTTTCAATTCCGCCACTAATTTGGCGCCGAGATTACCGACGGAATTTTCCGTCGCTATTTATTTTCCAGCGGCGAAATTAATCCGTCGGTGGTAATTAAATAGTTTTTATTTTTTTATTAATTATATACCGACGGAATAATTCCATCGGTGTAAAATTAATTTTTTTTTATTTTTTTTAATTTAACAGCGACGGAATAATTTTCGTCGCTGGTAATTAAATATTTTTTAATTTTTTTAATTATATACCGACGGAATAATTCCGTCGGTGTAAAATAATTTTTTATTTTATTTTTTTTAGTTTAACAGCGACGGAATAATTTCCATCGGTGATTATATCATTTAATTTTTAATTCTTTTAATTATTCAGCGACGGAATAATTCCGTCCGTGATTATATCATTTAATTTTTAATTCTTTTTAATTATTTAGCAACGGAATAATTATTCGGTGTAAAATTAATTTTGTTTTTTATTTTTTTTAATTTAACGACGACGGAATAATTTTCGTCGGTGATTATATCATTTAATTTTTAATTCTTTTAATTAATCAGCGACGGAATAATTCCGTCGGTGATTATATCATTTAATTATTTAGCGACGGAATAATTCTGTCGGTGATAATTTAATTTTTTTTTAATATTTTTTGATTTATCAGCGACGAAATAATTCCGTCGGTGATAATTTAATTTAATTTAATTTATATTTTTTTAAAAAAACTAATTCATTAATTATAAAATATTATTTTCTATTCATTAAAAAAAATTTAAAAAATAAATATAGGGTAGTCCGTCCTTCTTTTCTTCTGTATATATACTTTCATTTATAATTTTTTTTCTATCTTTTTTTATATACCTTTTTGTAAAAAAAAACCACTAATTAACAAAGTCTAAAACATTATTTCCTAGTGAATAAAAAATTAATAAAATAATAATAAATAAATATAGGGTAGTCCGTCCATCTTTTCTTCTATATAATTTCATTTATTTAGTTTTTTTCTATCTTTTTTTATACACCATTTTTTTAAAAAAAAACCATTAATTAACAAAGTCTAAAATATTATTTCCTAGTGAATAAAAAATTAAAAATAAATAAATAAATATAGGGTAGTCCGTCCCTCTTTTCTTCTATATACTTCTATCTTTTTTTATATACCTTTTTTAAAAAAAAAACTCACTAATTAACAAAGTCTAAAATATTATTTCCTAGTGAATAAAAAATTAAAAAAATAAATAAATATAGGGTAGTCCGTCCCTCTTTTCTTCTATATACTTTCATTTATTTAGTTTTTTTCTATCTTTTTTTATATACTTTTTTTTTAAAAAAAACCACTAATTAACAAAGTCTAAAATATTATTTCCTAGTGAATAAAAAATAAATAAATAAATAAGGTTTTAGGGGTTTAGGGGTATAAGGGTTTAGGGGTTAGGATTTAGGGTTTAGGGGTATAAGGGGTTAAGGGTTCAGGGTTTAGGGGTATAGGGGGTTAAGGTTTAGGGTTAGGGGTTAGGGTTATGGTTTAGGATTTCGGGGTATAAGGGTTTAGGTGTTAGGGGTTAGGGTTCAGGGTTAGGGTTCATGGTTTAGGGGTATAAGGGGTTAAGTTTTAGGGTTAGGGGTTAGGGTTTAGGGTTATGATTTAGGGTTTAGGGGTATAAGGGTTTAAGGTTTAGGGGTTAGGGTTCAGGGTTAGGATTTAGGGTTTAGGGGTATAAGGGGTTAAGGTTTAGGGTTGGGGTTAGGGGTTAGGGTTTAGGATTTAGGGTTTATAGTTATGGGTTAGGGTTATGGTTTAGGGTAGTCCGTCCCTCTTTTCTTCTATATACTTTCATTTATTTAGTTTTTTTTATCTTTTTTTATATACCTTTTTTTTTTAAAAAAATCACTAATTAACAAAGGCTAAAATATTATTTTCTAGTCAATAATTTTTTTTAAAAAAATAAAAAATAAATATAGATTAGTCCATCCCTCTTTGGACTTTTCTTCTATGTACTTTCATTTATTAAGTATTATTTTTAATTATATAATAATAATTATTAATAACTATTCAATTAGAGAAAATGGTTTGTTAAGTGAATTATGAACCATTGGATTGAATTTTATGTTATGTGTTTAATGTTCAAGATGATGTTTGGTTTATGATCCATGTGGTTATTTGAGACCCAATAAAACAATGCCATGTGGCATTGTTTTATTAGGTCTCAAATAATCACGCGGATCATGAGATAAACCAAATCCAACCATTCACACATTCAATCCAACGGGCCAAAATTCTTCTAAACAAAACCAATAATTTCTCTCCCTATTTCTCTCCTCATTTCTCTCTCTTTATTTTCAATTTTTCAAAACAAAACAAACCGTTTCTCTCTCTCTCTCATTTCCCTCCGGCGTCTCCTTCAGCCTCCGCCGTCACCCTCTGGCGCCACCACAGCCACATCACCTTCGCCCTCCGACACTCTCTCTCTTTCTCCATTTTCTTCTCCTCCCATTCCACCTCTCCGCCTCCCTCACCGTCAATGGCGTCTCCCCGTTCTACCCGGCCGCCTCTCACCTCTACCTCGCAGCCCGCAAACTACTCTGCCTCTTACCTCCATCTCTAGATCCGAAACATATTTCATGGATTCCGGCGAGGCTCAACCTTCTAGATCTACATTGTGGCTTGATTTGGATTTATTACTTGGGTTTCATTTCAATTTGTTCCTGTATTTTGTGTTTCATTTTGATTTGTACAAACTTTTGTTTGATTTGTGTTGAAAGTTGGTTTTATTGAAGATGAAATTGAATTTAATTTTGAAGAAGTTCGTTAAATATTTAACTCGTGTTAGTTTTTTAATGGTGAAAGTTTGTAAGGACTGATTTGAGTATAAAAGAAGTTTAGGGTAGCAAAGTGTAACTATGAAATATCAAGGACTGAATTAATATTAATAAAAGTTAAGGGACTTTCTAAAAACAGCGACAGAAAATTCCGCCGGTGAAATAAAAATTTAATTAAAATAAATTAAATCAGGGACGGAAAATTCCGTCGGTGAAATAAAAAATGTAATTAAATTAAATGAACTCAGCGACGAAAATTTCCGCCGCTAAATTAATTTATTTTAATTAAAAAAAAATTCACCGACGGAATTTTCCGTCGCTGAAATTAGAATTTTAATTAAAATAAATTAACTCAGTGGCGAAAATTTCTGTCGCTGAAATTATAATTTAATTAAATAAATGTCAGCAGTGACGGAAATTTCCGCCGGTAAGCAGCGGCGGAATACTATTTCCGTCTGTGTACACCGGTGGAAATTGGTCTGTCGGACCGCTGCGACGGGATGCCAGCGGCGGAACACCGACGGAATAATTCTGTCGGTGGATGAGCTTTAGCGACGGAATTGCTACTCTAGCGGCGGAATATTTCGCCGCTAAAACACGTTTTTCTGGTAGTGAAATCAAACAGACAATTGGAGAAATCAAGTTGTCCATTTACGTAGAAGGATTGAATTCTATGGAAAGGGTTTGCGTGATCGATTGCCCATCTTCTTATAACGTCATCTTGGGCAGACCCTGGATCCATAACATGAAAGCCGTTCCATCCACATATCATCAATGTGTTAAGATGCCGATGCCTTGGGGAGTAATCAAGGTGAAGGGAGACCAGCAAGCTGCCAAGGAGTGTTACAAAACAGATATAAAAGCGTGCTCTACTCATTAAACGTGACCTAGGTAGAATATGGTTCAAGACGTCCTAGAACTATAAGGGCGAAGATGTCAAGATTTATCTGTTAATCAACTGGTCGGAACTGGGGCAAGTTATCATCCTTCTAGGGCTCTCAAAAGGTGGCATCATTTCCTGACCTGTGAGGTACCTTGGGATACGTCTTAAACCTTACTACACGTAAGTCAAGATTTATTGCAATATGAACGCCAAGGTACGAACTTCTTCTTCTAATTAATTTCTATTTCCTTTAAGTTTATTAGTATTTCTTTTATTTACTCAAAATCCATACTGACCTAAGCATCGGAGGGGTGTTATCTAAGCTAACACCCGATCCTAACATGTTCTTGCGTTGCAAGATAGACACCCTTGAGCATTGGATGAATGACATTAGAGAAGTCACTTGAAAGACACCTTGGAGGGACAAATGTCTCTTGATAATATAAGGTACATGACCCCTTCATACCTAAAAGCATTTTTCAATGTACTTGTGGAACCTTGATCGTAATCGCCTGGGCGCACGTTTTTCACACTTGATTTAAAATAGAAAATTCAATCCACCTAGTCAGGGGAATTGCGTCTGCTATTTTAAAGCTCAAAATGTGAACTAAGGATTGTAACATTAACCTGTTACCTAAAGACTCCGAAAAGTAACATTTCTACATGTTACCCACAACTTGGTTATAACATCGTTGAATGTTATCTTTACAACTTGATTATAACATCGTTGCATGTTATCTATCCTTATTGGTTACAACACTTGTACGTGTTGTATTTCGTACCAAATATAAAAAATACTCGAAGGTATAAAAACATCCAAGGTAGCATTAAGATAAAAGTTAACCAAAAGATTGAGATGTTGACCAACTGTTTGGACTCTTATGAGCCACTTACAAAAACCATAAATAAAAAGATGTTTTAGGGGCCAACCCCCTATTCCAAATTTGCATGCCAATCAAGGCATGGCCAAATACAATGTAACCATTGTTTAAAGAAACTTGAAAAGGAAATTGTTTTAACTTTGTGTTGCAGGAACAACTTCTCCTCCTTTACCTTCGCCCTCCTTCCTGCTTCCTTCGTCCTCTTCACCTTCATCAGTCACCTTCTGCTCTTGCGCCCTGGAATTCACCTCACTCACGTCGGGGGCCTCTCTTAAGAACTCATTCAACATGATAACCTCTTCATCAATCTTCCAATTTACATGTTGCCCGCTTTCGAACTCCATCATCATGTTGATTCGACTCTCCATAACCGCCTTGCTCACGCTCATCATTTATCCCTCCTTCAACTAAATCCTTGATATGCTCTTCTTCCACCTTCAGCATCCTAGCCGTCAAGTTGGCCAGATCATTATTCTGCTTTTCCACTTGTTCCTCGGCCTTCACCGCTCTGAATAGCTCAAATTTGTGTTTCTGGGTGAGGAATTTGATCTTGTCCTCTTTCACTTCTAGTTCCTTCAGAAAAAGGTCCATTCCCTCCAGTACCTATGGGATAAAAGGAAAAGCTTGCTATCGTTAAAACTAGCTCAAGAAAATCAAAAATTTATTTTCCAAGACAGAAACCCACCTTGGCTTTCGCTTCTTCAACTTTCCCTCCATCCACTACGCCCTAATACCGTAAAGGACATCTTCCACACTAAAGCAAGCTTTGGATCGAGTTGCTACATAAGAAAGAATATCAAGAGCGGCAGCATAGTAAAGAGAGAAAAAGATATAAAAGAGAGTACCTGATGACATCTTGCCAGCAGTGGAAGAAACCCCTTTCTTCTCCTCAGTAAGTTCTGCAGAAGGTGGCTTAAATTTTTGTAGCTCCTCTGGAAACAAACTTAAAATCTGGTCAACATTGTCAGATATATTAGCAAGAGGTGGGAAAAGTTCCTCCAACTTGGTAACTGAAAGCACATACCATCAAACATGTTAAGATAAACAAACAAGTGAGACGTAGTAGTTATTCGCATAACCAAGAAAGCTACCTGAAGGGTTCCATGTCGACACCAAATCTCCTCCTCCCTCTAGGCTACTTTTCCTTACATAGAAGAATCTATGTTTCCATTCCCTATCAGCCGCGTCAAGACCTAAAATCAAAGGGTCCCTATTTGGCCTAACCCTAAAGTTATATCTACCCTTACCAAAAGCTCTAATCTCTAAAACAAATGCCAGCTCTTTTAAACCTGCCACCATACCATGCTCAGCCGCGATTCTATCTAAGGTAAGTAAAATGCGCCATCCTATGTGTGAGGACCCCGACCCGGAACCTACACGTGTCCCGAGCTGGAGCGTCCTCAAACTAACCCAAATCACCTAAACTTTTAAAACTTGGATTTAACTTTCAAACATAAATACAAATAACAATACCATTTCAAAATAACTCTACTCCTCTCCACATTGGAGGAAGAGTTGACCAACTTTGAAAGTGTTCATCTATTTTAGTTACAAAAGATTGTGGTTGTAACGTAGAAATTTAAGTTTATGATTACAAACTCCATAAAGGAATTATACCAAAATATACATGCTATGCCAACCTATACGTACCCCGACAATCCCCAAAATCACTTCCAAACTCCTCTCCGCCCTTACTTGGCCGGTCCTCCTGTCTCGCGATCTAAAACATTAAAGGGAGAGGGGTGAGAATAAATCTCAGCAAGCTATTATGAATGCAGCAATATGCCTGATAAGATGCAACACATAACAAGTTGCATATAACACATTGGAAAAGCTGTAAACACCTTTCATTACCTTGGTTTACCTTTTCCCGTCTGAACAATAGTCGTACAACATTGGATATAATATTCCAATCTTAGGTGAGCTGCTTAAGCAATACTCACATCTTATAAGACCCATTTTTCAGGGAACCATATAAGATAGTAGCAACTCTGTAAGGCTTTTGGCTCAATACAGATGCTATAACCCCGACCTGTGGCCACAGGAGGGGGCGGTCACAGATATAACATAATCCGATCATATTAGGTCACACTTCCATAACTGATCGTATTATGTTATACCCCCAACATCAGCTGATTAACAAATTATCAAACACATAATAGTTACTTGAAATATAATCCCCAAAGGGGATAATCAATATAGCCACATGGTAAAATATACTCATGTTCCATCAATATCATAGTGCAACATTTATGTAATACACTAAGCATAATACAATCCATGAATATGTGCTCAAGTAAGGTAACAAAGTATCAGTAACTAACCATACTTAGACAATATTCAATAATACATGGTCTCTATAAGGATTCAAGTTAACTTTACCAAGTTGGAGTCACATTTGATAAACGGTCAAACAAGATTGCCAAACGCTTTCTGAGTCGGATTTAGAGTGCTTCCCTAATTCTATTTAAACCCAATTAAGGTGTCAATGAGTGGCTCAAGTGTTCTACTATTAACTTAAGTTAAAAGGACTAATTCGTATCCGGGTTGGATTAGGTTCCACTAATTTATATTGGTTAAGGATCATGCTAGGAGGTTGCTAGTAAGAATTCAGCAGGAAAGGGAACTGGACAAAATTCTGTCGACATGGGCGACCGCCCAAAGGGTTATGGGCGACCGCCCTAGCAAGGGTAAGAGGGAGGGTAGTTTCTGGAGTCATGGGCGACCGCGCAGGAAGACATGGGCGACCGCCCAAAAGGGTTATGGGCGACCGCTCAACCCAACTTGGGCGACCGCCCAAGCTTAGAAGGAAATGAAGGCAGTTGCTGTGGTCATGGGCGACCGCCCACGAGGTATTTTCCCCAGATTTTGTAGCTGAACCAAACCAAACCCAAACTTACTAAATTGTGAACTTAGAAGACTTACTAACTTCATACCTCTCATACTAAACCATGTAACCCAAAATGATTTAAACTTAGATCATTTACCACTTGAATCTCCACCCATTTCACTACCACATTTCAAGTTTAATTCTCTAAAACTAACTCCACCCATTTCTTACACTCTAAATCAACTTCTATGAACAAGAGCATCATTTTATGTCATTTATCAATTCCCCAACTCCAAGAGAGTTCCAAAGCACTCAACCAATCAATATAATAACAATAACAACATTCAATAGTTCATGAACATTTAATGAAGGGAAGAGTCATAATAACTCACCTAGCAAATATGGGATGGAATGAAGATTTTCTTAGCTTGATGTGCTCCTCTCTTCACCCCGAACACAAAAGTACACTTGGAAAATGGAGAAGGATTGAATTCTCTAGGAACTTGGCGTAAAGCTTCAAGAAGAAGCTTCCATGGGAGTTCTTGGGAGGAAGTAAGAAGAATGATGAGGGAAATGAGGGAAGGATGGAGGAGGTATGGGGGAAGTAGGGTGCCTTTGACTAAGGAGGTGAAAGAGGAGGGATTTAGGGGTATGGCCCCCCAATCCTAATTAATAACATCTTTCCACTTCCTACACTCAAACCCCTATATATTTTAAGAATTTACTTTAAACCCTCTACATTCTTTCCCCTACACAAAGAAGCCTAACTACCCACATTTTATTTATTTTATCCATTTCTATTATTATACTTCTTCCAAGAACATTATTTATTTCCCAATCATCTCATCCTAATATAAGAAATCAAGGATATAAAATGAACACATAATATTAACAATAATATTAAAAGCACATAATATGATGCTAAAATAGTACCTAGGGTTATAGTCGTTACACTCACTCCCCCTTAAAGAAAATTTATCCCGAATTTTAAAAAGACTTACTTGGGTGTTTAAATAACCAAGGGTATTTCGCTCTCATCTCCAACTCTAGCTCCCACGTTGCTTCCTCAATAGTATGATTCTTCCAAAGGACCTTCACTATCGGAATACTCTTAGTCCTCAACTCCTTAACCTGGAACTCTAAGACTCTCAATGGTTCTTCCACATACGACATATCTGCCTGAATCTCATCTGGGGGAGAGCTTAAAATATGTGAAGGGTCATGACAATACTTCCTCAACATAGAAACATGAAACACATCATGAAGTAGAGAAAAAGATGGAGGTAACGCCAACCGGTAAGCCAAATCCCCAATCTTCTCTAGAATCTCAAACGGACCAACGAACCTCGGAGCCAATTTACCCTTATTACCAAACCTTTTAATTCCCGTCCTCGGAGAGACCTTCAAGAATACAAAGTCACCAACCTGAAAAGATTAATCCCGTCTTCGATTGTTGGCGTAGCTTTTCTGTCTACTCTGAGCCGTCTTCAATCTATCCCGAATCACCTTGATCTTCTCCGTAGAATCTCTAACCAAATCCGGGCCCCAAAGTCTCGCTTCACCAACCTCATCCCAACACATCAGAGATCTACACTTCCTACCATACAACGCCTCATACGGAGCCATCTCAATGCTAGACTGATAACTGTTGTTATAAGCAAACTCAACTAACGGTAAATGATCTTCCCACGACAATTGGAAATCCATCACACAAGCCCGTAACATATCCTCAAGTATCTGAATAGTTCTCTCGGACTGACCGTCGATTTGAGGATGAAACGCCGTACTAAAACACAATTTAGAACCCAAGGCTTCATGCAATGCTCTCCAAAATCTAGAAGTAAATCTCGGATCTCTATCGGACACAATACTAACCGGAACCCCGTGAAGTCTAACTATCTCCTTCATATATAACTGAGCTAACTTTTCCAACGAGAACTTGGTTGACACCGGAAGAAAATGAGCCGACTTTGTCAATCTATCCACAATAACACAAATAGCATCCATCTTCTTCGCGGTAAGAGGCAAACCCGAAACAAAATCCATCGAAATCCCTTCCCATTTCCATTTCGGAATATCCAATGGTTGAAGTAATCCCGCCGGTCTCTGATGTTCGGCCTTAATTTGTTGACAAGTTAAACACTTAGAGACATAATCCGCAATTTCCCTTTTCATTCCATTCCACCAATACCCACGCTTCAAGTCTTGATACATTTTGGTACTACCCGGATGAATCGCAAACTTGGACTTATGACCATCCTCTAAAACATGCCTCTTGATTTCCGGTGATGAAGGAACGCAAATTCTTCCTTGGAAGGTTAAAATCCCATCTCTATTTAACGCAAATTCCCCGGCTTTTCACTCTTGCACTTGTTCTAAAATTTTCTTCAACTACGGATCACTTTTTTGAGCTTCCTTCAAATCTCCATACAATGTAGGAACGGCTCGCACATTCGCAAGTAACACTTCACTCCTCAATTCTTGGGTACTCAAAGTTGTCACATAAGCCTTTCGGCTAATCGTATCCACCACCACCACATTGGCCTTCCCCGAATGATAAGAAATTACACAATCAAAATCCTTCAAGAACTCTAGCCATCTCCTTTGTCGGTTATTCAACTCCTTTTGGGTAAACAAATATTTCAAACTCTTATGGTCGGTGAATATCTAAAATTTCGCCCCATAAAGGTAATGCTTCCACTTATGCAACGCAAACACAATCGTCGCCAATTCCATGTCATGAGTAGGGTAATTCTGTTCCGCCGGTGATAACTTCCTAGAAGCATACGCAATAACTTTCCCATTTTGCATTAATACACATCCCAAACCCGCCTTCGAGGCATCACTATAGATCACAAAATTATCACAACCATCCGGAAGGGTAAGAATATGAGCCGTTGTCAACCTCTTCTTCAACTCATTGAAACTTGCTTCACACTTGGAATCCCATACAAATGATACATCTTTCCGAGTCAACCTTGTCAACGGAGTCGCAATTCGAGAAAACCCTTCAATGAACCTTCGATAATACCCTGCCAAGCCAAGAAAACTACGAACCTCAGTCACAGTCGAAGGTTGCTTCCAATTAACCACGGCCTCAATTTTTGAAGGATCCACGGAAATTCCCGAACTCGACACTACATGCCCCAAGAAAGAAATCCGCTCAAGCCAAAACTCACACTTGCTGAACTTGGCATACAACTGCTTCTCCCGAAGAACTGACAAGACAATCCTCAAATGCCTTTCATGCTCCTCCCGGGACTTAGAATAAACAAGAATGTCATCTATGAATGCCACCACAAAGCTATTAAGATAAGGCTTGAAAATACGGTTCATCATATCCATAAACACAGCTGGAGCATTAGTCAACCCGAAAGGCATCAGCACAAACTCATAATGACCATATCTCGTTCGGAAAGCTGTCTTGGCAATGTCATTCGGTATAATCTTCAACTGATGGTATCTGCTTCTCAAATCAAGTTTTGAGTAGATAACGGAACCTTGAAGTTGGTCGAACAAATCATCTATATGCGGAAGAGGATATTTATTCTTTATGGTGGCTTGGTTCAACAAACGATAATCAATACATAATCGTAAGGTACCATCCTTCTTCCTAACAAATAAGACCGGTGCTCCCCACGGTGACACACTTGGGCGAATAAAACCCCGGTCTAACAATTCTTGCAATTGGGCCTTCAACTCCTTTAACTCGGCCGGAGCCATTCTATAGGGTGCTTTAGAGATAGGTGCGGTACCGGGCACTAGGCCAATACAAAACTCTATCTCACGATCCGGAGGCATAGAGTACTCACTAGAAAACACATCACTAAATTCATTGACAACTGGGACATGAGCTAACTCGGGGGACTTCTTATTGGAATCTACCACATAAGCCAAGTACCCCGCACACCCTTTAGATAGCATCTTTCTAGCCTTTAAAGCAGAAATAACATGTAAACCGAACATAGATTTGTCCGCATCAAATATAAAAGTAGGCACATCAGGCATAGCAAATGAGACTCGTTTTCTACGACAGTCTACCAAAGCATGACACTGACTCAACCAATCCATCCCAAGGATCACATCAAAGTCACGGATTGGTAACTCGACCAAATCCACCGGTAATACATGCCCACATATAGTCACATCACAACCATGATATATCAAAGAAGATGCAAGGCACTCTCCCATGGGAGTAGAAACCTCCAACACATAAGGCATAGAATCAGGCAATTTATGCAATGAAAATGCAAAGTGAGATGCCACAAAAGAATGGGAAGACCCGGGATCTATAAGAATGCGGGTCTTAACTCCCAAGATAGGGACTATACCTCTAATGACGGCATTGGGATCGACCTCTCCTCTACCCAAGGCGAACACTCGACCTTGCACTCTATCTTTGGGCTTCCCAACTATATCTATCTTCACACTACTACCTTGTCCCCCTTGACCACTACCTGAAGCTTGCTTCTTTTGCCACTTGGGACAATTCCTCCGGAAATGGCCCGATGCACCACACTCCAAACATTTGCCTTGCTTGCTGCAACACTTATCCTCCGAATGCCCCACCTTCTTACAATATCCACACAACGTACCAAACTGACCTGGAGTCGAACGATTTGCCGGAGCTGCCATATTTCCTCCTCTACCTGCTCCCGAAGCTGATGTCCTTGGTTGCCCTCTATTCTGCCCGAAACCTTGACCTTGGAATCTATTCCTGCTTCCACCCTCAAATTTACCACGATGCTCCTCTATATCATTCTCAATCCGATACGCCATATTCACGGCTGCCTGGAAGTTGGCGAAGTCATGCGTCAATAACTGCTTCCGGAACTCCACCCTTAAGCCTTTCACGAACCGGTAGATCCGCCTCTCTTCCTCCGGTACCAAATGGGGACAATATCGGGCTAACTCCGTAAACTTGGCTGAATATTGTGCTATGATCATTGTCCCTTGCCTCAATTTCAGAAACTCAACCTCCTTCTTGTCTCTAGTAACCATCGAAACGAAATGATCCCGGAACTTACGTGTGAAATTCTCCCAAGTCTGCGGTGTCAAATCCCGATCCCGACCATCCTTCACTACCTGCCACCAATGCTCAGCGGGTCCTTTCAACTTGAAAACGGCGCATCTTACCTTTTCTGCATCCGAACTCTCCATTGCCGCAAAAATCTTATTCATAGCTTCAAGCCATCTTTCCGCCTTCGTCGGATCCGGATCTCCGTTGAAACTAGGAGGAGACATCTTCACAAATTTCTCTAAGCCATGGTGCCCTTGCCTACCTTCGGGTTGTTGTTGTCCCCTACCTTGATTCTGATTTGTCATATTCTGAAGAAACACTCGGAACATATCCATCATTTCGGCGTTCGGATTACCAACATTGCCCAAAGCCCGATCCTGATCTCCATCATTACCCGCCATTAGTACAAATTCCTGCATTAAACACTCGACGTCAGTTATCACACACTCTCGCTCAATTTGGACTCTACCCGAGAACTCTAACCGAGCTCTGATACCAACTGTGAGGACCCCGACCCGGAACCTACACGTGTCCCGAGCTGGAGCGTCCTCAAACTAACCCAAATCACCTAAACTTTTAAAACTTGGATTTAACTTTCAAACATAAATACAAATGACAATACCATTTCAAAATAACTCTACTCCTCTCCACATTGGAGGAAGAGTTGACCAACTTTGAAAGTGTTCATTTGTTTTAGTTACAAAAGATTGTGGTTGTAACGTAGAAATTTAAGTTTATGATTACAAACTCCATAAAGGAATTATACCAAAATATACATGCTACGCCAACCTATACGTACCCCGACAATCCCCAAAATCACTTCCAAACTCCTCTCCGCCCTTACTTGGCCGGTCCTCCTGTCTCGCGATCTAAAACATTAAAGGGAGAGGGGTGAGAATAAATCTCAGCAAGCTATTATGAATGCAGCAATATGCCTGATAAGATGAAACACATAACAAGTTGCATATAACACATTGGAAAAGCTGTAAACACCTTTCATTACCTTGGTTTACCTTTTCCCGTCTGAACAATAGTCGTACAACATTGGATATAATATTCCAATCTTAGGTGAGCTGCTTAAGCAATACTCACATCTTATAAGACCCATTTTTCAGGGAACCATATAAGATAGTAGCAACTCTGTAAGGCTTTTGGCTCAATACAGATGCTATAACCCTGACCTGTGGCCAGGGGGAGGGACGGTCATGTATATAACATAATCCGATCACATTAGGTCACACTTCCATAACTGATCGTATTATGTTATACCCCCAACATCAGCTGATTAACAAATTATCAAGCACATAATAGTTACTTGAAATATAATCCCCAAAGGGGATAAGCAATATAGCCACATGGTAAAATATACTCATGTTCCATCAATATCATAGTGCAACATTTATGTAATACACTAAGCATAATACAATCCATGAATATGTGCTCAAGTAAGGTAACAAAGTATCAGTAACTAACCATACTTAGACAATATTCAATAATACATGGTCTCTATAAGGATTCAAGTTAACTTTACCAAGTTGGAGTCACATTTGATAAACGGTCAAATAAGATTGCCAAACGCTTTCTGAGTCGGATTTAGAGTGCTTCCCTAATTCTATTTAAACCCAATTAAGGTGTCAATGAGTGGCTCAAGTGTTCTACTATTAACTTAAGTTAAAAGGACTAATTCATATCTGGGTTGGATTAGGTTCCACTAATTTATATTGGTTAAGGATCATGCTAGGAGGTTGCTAGTAAGAATTCAGCAGGAAAGGGAACTGGACAAAATTCTGTCGACATGGGCGACCGCCCAAAGGGTTATGGGCGACTGTCCTAGCAAGGGTAAGAGGGAGGGTAGTTTCTGGAGTCATGGGAGATCGCGCAGGAGGACATGGGCGACCGCCCAAAAGGGTTATGGGCGACCGCTCAATCCCTCTTGGGCGACCGCCCAAGCTTAGAAGGAAATGAAGGCAGTTGTTGTGGTCATGGGCGACCGCCCAGCCCCCATGGGCGACCGCCCACGAGGTATTTTCCCCAGATTTTGCAGCTGAACCAAACCAAACCCAAACTTACTAAATTGTGAACTTAGAAGACTTACTAACTTCATAACTCTCATACTAAACCATGTAACCCAAAATGATTTAAACTTAGATCATTTACCACTTGAATCTCCACCCATTTCACTACCACATTTCAAGTTTAATTCTCTAAAATTAACTCCACCCATTTCTTACACTCTAAATCAACTTCTATGAACAAGAGCATCATTCTATGTCATTTATCAATTCCCCAACTCCAAGAGAATTCCAAAGCACTCAACCAATCAATATAATAACAATAACAACATTCAGTAGTTCATGAACATTTAATGAAGGGAAGGGTCATAATAACTCACCTAGAAAATATGGGATGGAATGAACTCTGAGTAAAGCTTCAAGAAGAAGCTTTCATGGGAGTTCTTGGGAGGAAGTAAGAAGAATGATGAGGGAAATGAGGGAAGGATGGAGGAGGTATGGGGGAAGTAGGGTGCCTTTGACTAAGGAGGTGAAAGAGGAGGGATTTAGGGGTATGGCCCCCCAATCCTAATTAATAACATCTTTCCACTTCCTACACTCAAACCCCTATATATTTTAAGAATTTACTTTAAACCCTCTACAAAGAAGCCTAACTACCCACATTTTATTTATTTTATCCATTTCTATTATTATACTTCTTCCAAGAACATTATTTATTTCCCAATCATCTCATCCTAATATAAGAAATCAAGGATATAAAACGAACACATAATATTAACAATAATATTAAAAGCACATAATATGATGCTAAAATAGTGCCTAGGGTTAGGGTCGTTACACTATGGGCATTAATTGACAATAAGACAGTCTGTCGCTTCAAAAAAGCGGGAAATAGAAACAGAAAAGGGGAATTTCAAACCTACACTAAAGGGGCACTCGTAAAACCCTACCCACTCGTCGGACATACAATCGGCACTAAAAATATCAGTTGGGATCAAGAACTCAGCGTTTGGGGGAAGGACATTGTTTCTCTTCAAAGTGTCAGCATGGGACGCATTGAAGTTGCACCGTTCACCCTCCTTATCTCGAATGAAACCTAAACATCTAAAACCCTCAGGCAGGGATGCATCAACTTCTATTGCCTTTTTCTTACTTTTACCCATTATACCAGACGAAAGAGACAGAAAAATGACAAGGGAAAAAGAGAGAAAAAACTCACCGAAGAAACTGACGGAGACCTAGCACCGGTTGGAACGGAGGATTTGAAAAAGAAAATGTGGTTTCTTTCAATTAACCATATATAAATATGAAGGGACAGTCTTAGGCGCCTATGAAAAGCTCATAATTGCCCTAAATTTTCCTTAAACCACGCGAGCCAACCACCTCATCAATTCCTAAGCAAAACCGAGGCAACACTTGGCAAAACATTAAAGCCTTCCGTATTCAACATGGAAAGCTTCAATATTTTGGGGGCAATTGTTTCACCCTAAAATTTTCACTCAGCATGTTCTACATCTTGGTCCTCCACCTTAAGGTAACGTCTTGGACTAACGCCTTGAAACTGTTTGTTGTATATTTTCTATTTTTCAAGAACGGAATTATGAATAAAATAACTCACTCATATGACCGTTTGGACTTGGTCAAACGATGACATTACAACTCCATTTATCAACCTAAGGGATAACAGCTGATCCTCATCAACAAATGGCGAGATTCTAGGCGAAATATCAGCATGTCATTCAAGTTGTTATTTTCAGTTACAATCATGTATATATATATTACCTCTAGAACGCACATGTATTCACGTTACACACTCTCGCTCACTCTTGTACTGCACTTTGTACTCCGAAACTACTAAGATCAATAAGACTTTTTTGGTTTAGGTAGGCTTTCCAAAAGCCTCCTGAGATTTTTCCCTGCGAACGTTTGTTCAAAGGTTTTCCTCGTTACATCCTTGTGTTCATCTTTCTTTGTGAATTATATTCCATTTGTGCCTAAACATCCTTGATAAGATAAATTTAATTGTTGAAATTTGTCCAAAAAGATGATATGGTAAATTCTTTGAAACGAATCAAAACCTTGGGTTTTTGCCTTCCGTTTCTAAATAAAATGACATTGTTGTTGAATATGTCGTGTCTGGTGCACTTTGACGGAATCAGGTTGCTGAAAGATGAAATTGTATCTTTATGTACATGTATGGTACGGAGAATGATGTGTCGCACAACTATACATGGGTTACTAAAGGTTGAATCACCCAATTATACATGTACTCAGTAGAGTTCCTAGTAAGTTTGAGCAAAAACACCTTACAAATTATTTTTTGCATGTCTTGAAATCTGAACTGGGGCTGTTATTTATACTTGTATATGTGGGCCAGTTTGTTTAGGAAAATGACTTTTAAACTTAACCCTAATCTTGTAGAGAAATTTAAATTCCCGTCTGTAAACTGGGACGCATCTCGTGCGAGACTAATTGTCTGGTATGAGACAAGTCCCTGGATCAAAATTCTCTTTTAGTCGGGAATATGTCTCGTGCGAGACTAATAGTCCCGTGTGAGATAAATACCCAGATCAGTTTCCCCCTCAGTTTCCCCCTGTTGGCAAAAAGTAAGCCTCAAATAAAATTTGGCTAAAAAGAAAAAAGGTTGCCCCGAGTTGAACTAATTCTCCCAAACGTCCAAGCCTTAAGCCGAGCGATCGAGTAAGCGCGTGTGTGGCATTAGGGTTAAAGTCACCTAACATAATACTTGAACAAGCGTTCATAAAGTGTTCTTTAATTTAATGCACTTCAACTTCCTTTTTCATTCATATATGGGATGGAGCACTAAAGCCTTTTATATGACCAACATTGGTTTAAATCTATAACATATGTGGTGTAACAACCAGATCTATTTCATCATTAGCCTTTAAAGAGCTTTAAAATCCAAAGTTTGAGGTATTAGAACTATGTTTAATTCATCATTTGGCTTTTACCAAAACATCAATTTGCCTCTATGTATATCATATATGTATATCATCATTGATCATGGTCAAACTCAATGGGACCCACAAAATGTTTGGCCAACGGAAGCCCCCATAGGATGGGTAAAGATTATCCATGTCGTGCTTTCAGCAGTTTGTTCCTCCAGCTTGAACCCATACCTAGTCAGCCAACGCAAGCCCCCATAGGATCTAGGTGAACGAGTATCTTGAACTTGATTCCTTTGGGTGTAGAGGCGTTTGTAGGTAACAACACGACAAAGGCTATGACAGCAGCCTCTATCAGTATATTGGACGCTTATAAGCCATACGTCCCGATCCTTTGTCATGAGTATTTTAAATGAATAACCCTTTTCCTCTAATTATGGCCAATAATAACACTCACTTAGTTGGGCATCTCTATATATGTACTGCTAACATCTTGTCTAAAAGACTTGATCCCATTAAAAGCCTCAAGCTTTTACTATACTTGCAGTTATGAACACTTTCCAGGTTTATCAGAGGACATACTCAGACATGTAACATGTCAATTTGTTTTAGGTGTTCTAATCCACCCCACATATTGTTATTTCCACATTGAACCTTCTTTGTGGGATCTCCACTCAGATAAGTTGGGTTGCTATTGCGTATGGATCATATAGGGTTCAGTCTCATCCCCGATCTGGATTTTTATACTAAAGCTAGTTCAAGTCCTTTGGTTAAAGGGTCAGGTGTGTTATCCTTAGTATGTACTAACATAATCAACGGTTATAACCTTCTGAGACACAAGATCCCTTATAGATTTCAACCTAATCTGGATGTGTCTCCATTCTTGTAGTTGTACTTGACCCTTTTAATTTTCACAATTGTGGCAGTGTTGTCACAATGTACATAGACTTACTGATCATGGGCAACTTGAACATCAGTCCTTGAAGACATTCAACTTCCAATCCAGTAGTGTAAAGAGAAACTAACGCGGCCTCAAAAGTAGACCGACACAACATAGTTTGCTTTGTAGACCTCCGGGCGACTACAGTACCACCTAAGGTAAGAACATAATTACCTATACCGCGATAACTCCCAGAGTTAATGGAAATCCAACTAGCATTACTATATATATCAAGAACAGCAGGATGTCTCTTGTAATGCATTCCAAAGAAAACGGTTCCCTTTTAGTACCTAAGTACTCTATTAAAAACTTTCCAATGACCTCTATTCAGAGACTAAGTATATCTAGCCAACCTCGTAACTAGGTAGGAAATATCTGGTCTCGTACAATTGGCAAGAAACATCAAGCTTCCAAAGATCTGAGAATATTTCAATTGAGCCACAAGTACTCCTGTCTCATTCTTACCACGTGCACCAGAAGGATTAAATGAAGTGCTAATGATTCTACCATTATTACCAAACTTCTCAACAATACTTCCAGTATAATGACACTATGAGATGGTAATACATTAAGCTGAATGAGTCAGCTTAAGTCCAAGAATCACGTTAGCAACTCCCATATCCTTCATCTCGAACTTGCTTTACAAGAATGATTTGGTCACATTAATTATCCTCATATCATTTCCAAACAACAAAATATCTTCAACATATAGGGATAAGACAATACTATTATCACCCTTTACTTTGTTGTAGACACATTTATCGAATTCATTTGTAACAAAGCCAAACGATGAGAAATTTGATCAAATTTATCATGCCACTGCTTTGGGGTCTATTTTAGTTCGTGAAGAGACTTAATAAGTTTGCAAAACTTTTTCTCATTTCTAGAAGCTACAAATCCTTCTGGTTGATACATATAAATATCTTCCTAAAGATCCCCATGATGAAAGGCGGTCTTCACATCCATTCGATGGATAAGAAGATCATATACAGAAGTTAATGCTATAAGCATACAAATTGTAGTCATTTTAGCAACATGTGAATAGGTATCGAAATAGTCTATTCCCTCCATTTTCTTAAACCCCTTAGCTACCAATCTAGCCTTAAACTTATCAACAGTTCCATCTGGTTCCAATTTCCTCTTAAAAACTCACTTACACCATATTGTGTTGAAAACAGGAGGAAGGTCTACTAATTCCCATGTCTCATTAAAGACAATAGAATCAGTTTCACTTTTAATGGCATCCTTCCATTGCTTAGCATTCAAAGAAGCAATAGCTTCCTTGAAGGTACTAGGATCACCCTCGATATTGTAATTGATGAAATCACTTCCATAATTCTTGGTAATCCTAGCACATTTTCCCCTCCTTGATTATTTCTCATTATCAGAAAAGGAACCAATTGAATCAACCCCCACATTTTTCACCTCTTCCACTTGATTAGGAATAGAATCAGCAGTGGAGTTAGATTACTCAGGGAGTCCAGTTTTCATGGGAGACGCATCCTCAAAGAAGGTTTCATCACGTAACTCAACAATTGAGTTCACCTCTATGCCTAGAAATTTCAGACTTGATGATTAAAAATCTCAATGCATAACTAGTCTCAGAATATCCTATAAATATTGCATCAACTGTTTTCGGACCAAGCTTTTTCCTTCTGTGTGCAGGAACAAGTACCTTAGCTAGGCACCCCCACACTTTAAGGTATCTCAAGCTCGTCTTTCTACATTTCCAAAGTTCAAATGGACTTGTCTCATCATTCTTAGGAGGAACTCTATTCGGAATATGACAAGTCGTATTCAAAGCTTCTCCCCACATATAATTAGGCAATTCAGAACTTATAAGTAGACTATTGATCATATTGAAATTACCCGGATTCGCGCGAGCGAAAGCGGTTGTCTTTCGCGGAGGGTTGGTGTCTGAGACCTCGCTTCACGGGAAGGAAAAATGAGGAGTCGCCACGCGGTTTTGTATTTTGAGCCCAAACATTGAGAAACGGCTATTGCGAAAATGGTGTCGTTTTTATTGGTAGCAAAAACTTAGGAAAAGGCTTTGAAAACGGGGATCATTTTTATTGGCAGCAAAAACGAGTAAAAAGCTTTTTGTACTAGAGATTGTTAGGTTCGGAGGTCAGGTTACGTTTCGGATAGAGTATTACGAGATCGCCCGAAACGCCTCGCATGACGAGTCTTTCTACCTTTCTCGAAATCGTGTGTGTGTGTGTGTCCTTTGAAATGGGGGCTTGAATGACAAGCTTTAATCTTGGTTTGAGTGACAAACGTTGATTAGGTGACTTTTGAAAAGACGAGCGTTTGAATGACAAACGTCGGTTTTGAGTTTGAAATGAGCGTTTGCGTGGCAAACGTCGATTTTGAGTTGAAAATGAGCGTTTGCGTGGCAAACGTCGACTTTGAGTTGAAAAGAGTCATTGTTAACGATTTTTACGGGAAAAATGCGTATTAAATGATTTTAAGTGTCAGATGGCGGCTTTGAGTTTGAAGATGAGCGTTCGGAGGCCGAACGTCATTTCGCGCGTTTTGAAAGAGAGTTCGACGGACGAACTCCGGTTTTGACCCGGGCATTACATTGTTAACGATTTTTACGGAAAAAATGAGTATTCAATGATATACGATCAACGAATCGGGTTGCGACTCGGACTTTTGAAAAGTAAATACTATCACAATCCAAACGGGATCGGACTGTAAAATGACAGTATTTAAAGCGGTGTCAACGGAATCAAACGATCCGGAATCGTAAATGACGATCAACGAGGCCAAACGGCTCGGAATTGTAAATGACGATCAACGAGGCCAAACGGCTCGGAATTGTAAATGACGATCAACGAGGCCAAACGGCTCGGAATTGTAAATGACGATCAACGAGGCCAAACGGCTCGGAATTGTAAATGACATGAAAGTAAACGGAACGGGGTCGGAACGCCGTTTTAACCCGTGATTACTTCTCTTACGGAAAGAGAAGAGGATCGAGGGGCTAAAACGTATCGGACCCCGTTAGACGGAGGCGTCTACATTTTGACAATGACGTTCGAAACAGTTATAGCGACTGGCGCGTAAACCGAGACGGAACGGAAGATTCAGAGAGAGGGAGTTATACCTATGGCTAGGGTCGACTCCTTTGGCTCGGGAGGTGTGCACGGGACACGGAAAGTTATTCGAAAGGTTGTTTCGAAGTGGTAGGGTGCGTATTTGATCGAAATACGAAGGTTTCACGCGAATCGAGACAAAACGGGAGCTCGGGAGGGGTGGAAACCAGTTTGGACCGTGGGGTATGAGAATTTTTTGTGTTTTCAATCCTCTCTTTGCCTTTGACAGCAACTTCTATTTATAGGGTGAAAATTGCAGTAGGAGTCCGGCCGGACTTGGACTGAATTTCGGGGTTTTGGGAATTTTGGAAATCTGAGGACTTGTTGGCAATTTCAGGAAAATTGCACGCTGAGTCCCACGGACTTGGCTTGCAAACCAGGGGTATTTTGGTCTTTTGGCCTTGATTTGTGATTGACGAGTGACTAGAGGGAGGTGGCATGCAGGACACGTGTCCTGTGACTCACCAGAAGTGTGGGAGTTCGTTCCCCGGTCCCGGTTTTGTCCGTTTTTTAAAATAACAGTCCGGAAAATGTCCGAAACGCCCCCGGAAAGTGCCGGAAAATGCGTTTTTCAGGGAAAGCCATACTTTTACGTGAGATGTCACGTGATAAGTATGGTTTGACGTCGGATGCACGGGCAGCCCCGGACGTCTCGCCGGCACAAAGAATCGGGAGTTTAACGAGTTCCGGTTAACCTGGAGCGGGCCAGTTAACGGATTTTGGTTAACTTTCTGACGGATTTGGACGATCCGGATTTGGGTACTTACAGTTAGCCCCTCGCGCGACGTCACTTTCGAAGGAAGTGGGGTCGTCGAAAAGATAAGGATCCAAATCGGGATGCCTTACTTTGAAGGAGACCTGGGCGGTCAGCTGGCTGGACCCTTAGCGAAAAGGATTCCTACGTATCCCGAGCGGGAATCAAGCCGATCGTAGTTCGAAAAGGGGCAAGGGCCGCGCATGGGGACCTTGACCTGAGCGAGACTGTTAGGAGGCGTCTAAACCTGGATAAGACCATTCGCGAGGTACCCGTACTCCGAATGGAGACTGCTTAGGAGGCGTCCGAACTCGGGGCTTCAAACCTTCGAGGGCGTGTGGTGCCTCAAACCGGAGTTGCGATGCTAACGAGGGCGTTCGTGCCTCGGGTGCCGGGCTTATTGCCGCCGCGCTTTATCCTGCTGGGATGAGCGTTCGGGCCTACCTGGATGGCCGAAGAGGGATTGTTGTGCGGGCTTATTGCAGCTGCCGCTGAAGTGGAACGGTCGGGCTTACGACTGGCGGCCGGGGAGATGAATGTTCACTTGCTGAAGTGAAAAGGTGTTCGGGCTTACTAGGATGGCCGAATAGGGATTGTTGCAAGGCGTTCGTACCTTGGGGTTCGGGCTTATTGCAGTTGCCGGAGAAGACGACTATTTGCAAGGCGTTCGTGCCTTGGGGTTCGGGCTTATTGCAGTTGCCGAAGGAGACTGTTTACAAGGCGTTCGTGCCTTGGGGTTCGGGCTTATTGCAGTTGCCGAAGGAGACTGTTTGCAAGGCGTTCGTACCTTGGGGTTCGGGCTTATTGCAGTTGCCGAAGGAGACTGTTTGCAAGGCGTTCGTACCCCGGGGTTCGGGCTTATTGCAGTTGCCGAAGGAGACTGTTTGCAAGGCGTTCGTACCTTGGGGTTCGGGCTTATTGCAGTTGCCGAAAATGACTGGCGAAGGTCTTGGTAAGAGAGTGGAGGTCGGACCGCGAAGGTCGGGATCAACTGTTTGAGATCGGACCGTGAAAGGTCGCGATTGAGAGCTGAAATCGAACCGTGAAAGGTCACGATTGAGGATTGAAATCGGACCGTTAAAGGTCACGATTGAGGATTGAAATCGGACCGTGAAAGGTCACGATTGAGGATTGAAATCGGACCGTGAAAGGTCACGATTGAGGATTGAAATCGGACCGTGAAAGGTCACGATTGAGGATTGAAATCGGACCGTGAAAGGTCACGATTGAGGATTGAAATCGGACCGTGAAAGGTCACGATTGAGGATTGAAATCGGACCGTGAAAGGTCACGATTGAGAGTTTAATGGTGAGGACCATTTAAATTTTAACGTCGGGAGACGGAATCGTAACTAAAATGTCCGGAGACATGGTTGAACGTTTGAATGTCAAACGTCAACTGGATCAATTTAACGCTCGGAGACGAGCGTTAGTGAGAACTAATCGAGAATTTAACGTATGGAGACGAGCGTTAGTGAAAACTAATCGGGAATTTAACGTCTGAGACGAGCGTTAGTGAGAACTAATCGGGAATTTAACGTCTGAGACGAGCGTTAGTGAGAACTAATCGAGAATTTAACGTTCGGAGACGAGCGTTAGTGAGAACTAACTGGGATTTTAACGTCTGGAGACGAGCGTTAGTGAAAACTAACTGGGAATTTAACGTCTGGAGACGAGCGTTAGTGAAAACTAACCGGGAATTTAACGTCTGGAGACGAGCGTTTGTGAAAACTAATCGGGAATTTAACGCCTGGAGACGAGCGTTAGTGAAAACTAATCGGGAATTTAACGTCTGGAGACGAGCGTTAGTGAAAACTAATCGGGAATTTAACGTTCTGGAGACGAGCGTTAGTGAGAACTAATCGGGAATTTATCCTCGGGGATAGGGCGTTAGTGAAATGTCTAATCGGGAAATTTTACACTTTCGGGGCCAAAAGTGGTAAAATTGGAATTGCCAAAAGCCGAGGGGCAAAAGGGGCAAAAATTATTCGGTGCGCAAGAGTCCGGCCGGACTTTTACCGTTTTTCCGTAAAACTTTTAAATGCCGAGGCTGGGGAAGAAAATGGCCATTTTCTTCCATTGTTGCCGGCGAGAGAGGAGAGAAAAGAGAGAGAAATCCAACCCAAATTGCAAGGTTTGCTCGAATTTGTGAGGGAAAATCGCTATGGAGGGTGAAGGAGGACCAATGGCTCGCCACGGAAGGACCGACGACGAAAGAACTCGATTGGTCTGGACCATTCGAACTACCACTCTTCCATTGAATCCGGCGGAGTTTTATCCGGCGAGGGACCGCCACAACTCCAAGGGAGGGATCGAAAGACACGTAAGTTCCCTACAAATTCCATTAATTTTAAGAATGTGCATTCTTTAAATGTTAGAAATTTGTTAGGAATTTACTTAGGGATTTTGGTGCCCGATTTGGGGCTTTTGACTTTGCTATGAATCGTTGTCGAAATTGACTAGGACGTAGTTCAATTGACATCATGGGTAGATAACATAAAAATTTTGGTTGCAAAATTCCATGTCTAAATGCATTTTCCAAAATTAAAGTAACTTTAATTCGGGACGGAGCGAAATTTTCGAAAAATTCGAAAGAATTTGAAAGTTCCTGATTCGAAGTTTTCAAATGATTTTGAAAGTTCCGGATTCGACGGAGTTTTCGAAAGATTTTGAAAGTTCCGGATTCGACGGAGTTTTCGAAAGATTTTGAAAGTTCCGGATTCGACGGAGTTTTCGAAAGATTTTGAATATACGTAGGAAATGAATGAGAACCGTATCTGCATTGCATCCTTTTGACATGCGTTGTTGCATTTTGTTGACGTTGCTTCTGTCTTGTTTGTCTTAGGGGACAGGGATGGTTGATACCCACAACCGTAAGAGTCGGGGTGCCTTTGAGGCGGTGCAGGTGCATTGTGGGGCCTTATCCCTGACGTGGCCCGAGAGGGAGAGAGGAGTCCACGACACCGGTGATTGACTCCGGCCGGGCCGGGTTTATCGGCCGTAGCCGCGATGCACCGATACGCCGAGGGCGGTGTCCATGTATGTCGCGCCGAGCGAGTACCGGTGGGATACGACCCACACTTTCCATTTCAGATGGGGAGGCGACGGTGACTCCCACGGATTTTGCCGCTATCACCGGGTTGCCGACTTATGGCAACGCGCCGGCGTGGGTCGATGGTTACACCCCTGAGCGCTTGTCTGGGCCGCCGGGTTTTGATATTACCGATGCCAGGGGCTTAGGCATTCGGTGCACAGCCGATGGAGCATCACTTGAGGGCGGGTGTCGCCGATTATCCGGCCGGGTCCTCGAGGATGACCGCGGAGCGTCCGGCTCGAGGGTTCCTTTGGTTTGCGCCCGCCGACCTTGTTCCCGACTTCCGACACGTCTTGTCACTTCCTCTCGCTCGGGTCGCCGATGCATCCGGATGCCGTGAGGGGTTTGCGTGGGGAGGCCGGACCGGCCGAGCTCTACCATTCCTCGGACAGTTCTCGCGGGGAGAGGAGCACTCATTTAGCCGCTTTACGCCCGTCTTGGATGTAAGTTTACGTGCTTTTTCTCTTCCTTGCCTCTTTTATGTACTCGTATGTATCTCGCTTTGTAGCCGACATAACTTTCCATTCTCTCGTGTGTCCGGTGCTACGAGGTATTCACCGCAGGCTTGGGACGTCAAGGAGCCGTACCGCCCCTCGTTCCCCGCCTTGCCGGCTTGGCGTAAGAAGGCGAAGAGGGCGGTCTCTTCGAGGGTTGGCACTCGAGTGTCGTACGAGGAGATATCTCCGGCGCCGAACCCGGGAGTTCTCCGAGAGGATCCACTGACCTCGGTGGAGCAGGTTTGATCATGTCGCGGTGCAGATTTCCGCCGAGACTACACGGCGGCGAAGCTCCCGGTGGGACTTCACTGCGACGCCATGTATCTGGGGGAGAGGGTGACCCGTCAAAGATAGTGTGGGTCTCTTCCATCGGTGCCGGTGGATCCTCCTTCGTACATGCAAAGCATCCTGGAGATGCCGATGGATGAGCCGGAGGGATACCTTCAGTGGTGTGTACTTCACCGAGTACATCATAGAGGGGGCCGCCTATGATGTTTTCTTGAGGATGAGGCCGAGGAGCCCACAGTGCAAAGATAGGGAGGGCGAGGTCCCCGGAGGTCCTCGACATTTTCCCCGTCCCACGAGCTAGGCTAGCGTACGAGGGGCCGGACGGTTCGCGCAGCGACTTGTGATCCCACTCCGGCGGAGCCGAGACCACGATACATGGCGGACCCCAATGCTTCTAAGTGAGCATCTTTTCGATTTTCTCGCATTTGATAGTAGCATTCGCACATGATGCATCCGTACTTTCGTTCGCTTCGATGATTTTCCCGGTTCGCAGTATCTCGGCCATACGTACAATGAGGCCACGAGGCCGGTGGACGGTGGTCCGCCTACGCCAGAGGCTCGTGGAGTTCATGCGGTGCGCCTCCGGAGGAGCGTGGACGTCCGCGATCGGGGGCCGTCTAGGCCGAGGGGTTCGCCCGCTCCCACAGTGCGGGGAGGACTTCACACAGGGCTCGCGCTCGCGGCGGAACTACTGGATTTGGAGCTCCTTCTTCGCGCACTCGGGCGCGAGAGGGGAGTCCTCGAGTTCGCGTACTCCGAGGAGGCCCTTTGCCTATTCCCTACTGGAGGAGTTCGGCGAGTTCCTCGTTTGCGACAGATCCGGCAGCGGCGGGCAAGACGTCGAGTGTACGGATGACGAGCAGACTCCGAGTAGTCCCCTTTATCGCTTTCTTTCTTTACTATTTTGTTTAGACAAAATGCATGTATTTGTCAGAACAAATTTTGATTTGAAATGTATTTGCAAAAAGGCGCCCGTGGGCGGAACTCGTATTTCGCATATTTATTCTGTGATCACCTTCAGCTATTTTCGGCAAATAAGCAAATAGGTTAATCAAAAATAAATAAAAAGGAGAAATGCATTAAAAATTGAACGGGTCAAAAATTAAGCATGTATGCACTAAATTTTAATTATTTGCACCATTGCACGAGCCCTGGGGCGGAAGGGATATTGTCATTTGTTGAATGAAATCGTATGTGCACGCAGATTTCATAAGGGTGAACAGGGCATGGTTTGGAAATGTTTCCAACTTTAAGGCAACTGGCCGCAGAGTTGACCAAGTCAATCGGCAGGGGGAGTCCTACGACTTGAAATGAATTTCCGCATTCTTTAAATTGCAGCTTCACTTTGCAATTTGTAAGAACCGCGCATTGCTTTTGCTCATTCCGCCGAGTTCTTTTCCATTTCTTAAGGTTTTCTTCACCTTCCGACATGGCTCCTTTTCCCAAGTTATCGTCTCTGATGCAAGAGCGATATTTGGACAACTTTCGCCGTGGGTACGGAACCACACGAGGCGTAACAAAAGGTTTTTCGAAGGTCGTTACGGGATTAAATCTGCTTTGGGCTTTGAAGGAGCTCATGCGCAGATTGGGATCTTTTGAGAGCCGCGTCTCGCTCGGGACGTAAGGAGGAATGTGTACAGCCTTTTCGTACAACGAAGTCACTCCTACGTTTGAAGATTTCCGGGCCATTCTGGGAGGACCCGAGACGGAATGCCTAGTTCTTCCGTATGCCGGTGGCATGGCCACCGTTGAGAAGCTAGTGTCTTTGTTGGGTATCTCTACTGGAGAAGCATACGGGATGCCGATACAGATACCGATTACGTTGACATTTCGGGACCGCCCGAAAGATTTGCCTGAGCCGAGGGGAGCGTCTTTGCGTGGGACGCGTTTGCTCGCGTGTGTGATTGCTACTTTGTTCACATTCACGTCTCGGGTGTGTGCCATCACAAAGTGTACCGGACCCGGTGAGGCAAAGGCCGAGTGGAGGAGACATCGTGCCATTGGGTCTTGGGCGAGACGTTCTCGGGCATAGGCCTGGATGGCGACCGGTAGCCGATACATGTGGGGAGGGAGTCCCGCTATGCCGACCATGTGGTTGAGGGAGAGGCCGCAGATGATGCCCGAGGTGCCAATGTCCCGTGACGCTGGGTCTTTCTCGCGACGTCCTCTCGGTGATAGGGGTAATCAGCCGAGCCGGAGCTCTGGATGGCCAGACTGGGCACGCATCATTTGCGATGGTGGGTTCCCCATTGGAAGTTACAGACTTGTAGGACCGCTCAGAGGGTCTCGTTGATCGTCAGAGTGCCGGGGCCGTCTCGCACGTCTTTCTATATTCCATCATTGGTTCTGCGGCAAGACGGGCCGGAGCAGATGCCACCGACCGATCCGAGTTATGCCGCTACCTTTGAGGTGGGATCTCCGCGGATGGAGGATCCTTCGACGCTATTGCCGGTCACCCAGTGGTGGCAATACACGTCCTTTCCCGCTGTGGTTCTCTTTCACCGGAGAGAGGGCACTGTCTCGTCGACGCAAAGATTCGGACCGGTACGAAGAGTGTATGGGGGAGACACAGATGGCTATCTTGTGGAGACGGAGTGAGCCGTTGGGTGCCGATCACCCGGACGCTCGACATTGAGGAGGACAGAGGCGAGGGCTAACCCCGGGAATCGTATCGGCGACGCCATGGCCGATTATGTGGCAAGTGCCGATCGGGAGGCCAATCAAAGCACCGCGATGATGGCTCGAAGCGAGGCGGCTCGAGACAGAGCTAGAGAAAGGACCGTATTGACACTCACTGTGGATTGACGGAGGCGTCGGGAAGAGTCCCCGAGCTGTAGAAGGCCTACCGGAATATTTCCTGCGAAGGTGAAGAACACTCGCCGGGGAAAAGGGAAAGGGAAGAAGGATGAAGGACCTAGTACGGGAAACTAGGTTGACCTTACTGTCCAGAGTATCCACCCACTGTCATTGCAGACACATTAATTGATTAATGTTTTATTGTAGTTTTGCTAGCGTGTAGCGAGTCAAGAGTTGACCGTGCTTGAACTCATCAAAAAATGTTTTAACCGTTATGAATTTGTAGGTTAAATGAAAAGAGTTTTTGAAACACAAGTAATTGATGCTTATTGTATTTTTTTTGTTTTTTAGACCGAACCAAAGATGGCCGCCACGTTCCCTTTTACAACCGGACTAAGGGGCTCAGTCACCGTAGTTCGACACTTTAGGTGAATTTGAGAAAAACAAAGACAAAAGAAGTGCGACTCGTTTTTTACCTGGATCATTAGCGGGAATGTATCCAAATGGGTATTACTCTTTTAGCACTTTAATTTACCGAGGGGGACGGTGTATGGGGAAGGTGAGTTGACTCGTGCTCTTCCTCAAACGAAGTATTCGGAGCTTGCTTCCGTTCACGGGGTTAACGAAAGGGTTTCCGTCCAAGTCTCGCTAGCTTCATGGCTCCTCCGGAGAAGATTCTTTGTACCACGAACGGTCCTATCCAGTAGGCTCCCACTTTCCGAGGGGATTGGTCCGCGTAGGAGGCTTTTCCTTTAGCACCAAGTCACCTTCTCTCGATGTCTCGGATCTTGACTTTCTTGTCGAATGCTCGTGCCATTCCGCTCCGGTAGGCTCGAGTGTGTTCCATGGCTTTCAATCCGCGCTCGTCGAGTAGAGCAAGTTCGTCGTGACGGCTCGTAGCCATTCGACTTCATTGATCCCGTTTTCCAAGAGGACTCTGAGGGATGGAATTTCCAATTCCACGGGTAACATTGCTTCCATTCCGTAGGTAAGTGCGAACGGAGTCTCCCCGTGGCGGTTCTCGACCGATGTTCGGTATCCCTGCAGGGCTAGATGTAGCTTTTCGGGCCGCCTCCCGACCTCCGGTGGTCATCTTTCCGATTATCATGGCGAGAGTCTTGTTGGCCGCCTCTACCGCACCATTGGTTTGTGGTCCGTAGGAGAAGACCCGTGACGTGTGACTCGAATTCGGCCGCAGTTGGTCACAATTTCCTTCGAAGTGAGTCCCATTGTCGGAGATGATCTCGTTGGGCACTCCGTATCGGCACATGATGTTCTCTCGGATGAACTCGGCCACCTTCCTAGAATTCAAGCACCTTGTATGATCCGGCTTCTACCCATTTGGTGAAGTAGTCGATCGCGACTAAAATGAACTCGTGACCATTGCTCCTCGGGAGGAGTGATCTTGCCGATGACGTCGATTCCCCATGTGGCGAAAGGCCATGGCGTAGTCATGCAAGAGAGTTCGTGAGGAGGGATGTGATTGAGGTTGGAAAACCGTTGACATTTGTCGCAGCCTTCTGACGAACCGGATGCAGCCTGTTTCCATTGATATCCAATAGTATCCCATACGGAGAATGATCTCGTGTCAATGCTCGGGCGTTCATGTGCGGACCGCAGTTCCGTTGTGAACTTCGCTCATTAGCTCGCCGGCTTTTTCTTTGTTTACACACCGAAGGAGTGGCCCTCGTGGCGCTTCTTGTACAACATACCCCTGCACGACGAAATGGGATGCCAGCGTTTTAATGCCATCATGTTTTTGGCTTTGATCCCTTCTTTGTATTTTCCATCTTCATTTGTGAAGGAAGCTTCTCCGCTTTGGAGGTACCGGTAAATTTGATTGTACCAGGTTCGTCGATCGTTTCGTTTTCTTTTTCGATCTCACAAAGAATAGGCGGGTGTTTCCCGTCCGCCTATTCTCGAGGGGTTTTACCGTTTCCCTCGGGAATTTCGACAAGAGAGGCGAGGGCTGCTGTATGCCTTCGCGGCGGTTCCTCGTCTCTTGGCAAATAGTGAAAAGAGATGTCCTTGAACCGAGCAATGAGCTCCTCCATGTACGCGTGGTACTTCGAAGGCCGAATCTACCGTCTTCCATTTGTTGGATACTTGATTGATGATCAATGCCGAGTCTCCATATACATCCAGCTCAGATGTTGCGCTCGAGGGCGGCTTCCAAACCTCGCCGCACAAGCCAGATTCTCGCCGCATTGTTGGTTGCTTCAAAATTCACTTGATGGCTATGGGAGTATGCTCGTCCTGGGATCGACAAGGAGCATTCCAATGCCATTCCCCTTCTTGTTGGCCGCCCCATCGAAGAAGAGTTGCCGCGGTTTGCGCCGTCAAGTGAAAAGATTCCGTCGTCCGGAAATTGCGGATCGTGAGACCCTTAGGTTCACTGCCGGGAAGTCGGCAAGCCGATCTCGCCATTACTCGCCCTTTGTTGATTTTCTTACCATGTACTTGATGTCGAACTCACCAGAAGAATGACCACTTGGCTAGCCGCATTGACAGGATGGCTTGTCAAAGAGATATCGGACGGGGTCCACTTTGGAGACCAGAGCACCGAATGCGACCGCATGTAGTGTTTCAGCTTCCGACTACCCATACCAAGGCGGTACATGTTTTCTCCGATGCCGAGTAGCCGAGTTCACTTCCTTGAAGCTTTCGGCTTACGAAGTAGATTGCATGCTCAACCTTGGAATCTTTCGTTCTTGTGCCGCATTGCTCCGATAGACGTGTCTCATCGTCGATACAGTGAGTAGTGGCTTGTCTTCATGTGGCGGGCACTGCACTGGGGGATTAACCAAGTAGGTCTTGATTTTCTCAAAAGCCGTTTGGCACTGGAGTCCCATTTGATGTCGGCATTCTTTTTCATCGCTTGAACATGGGCTCGCAGAGAGATGTCAACCGGTTGATGAAGCGACCGATGTAATCAAGTCTTCCCATGAAGCTCTTCACTTCGTCGTGGTTTGAGGCGGCTTCATGTCGATGATGGCCTTGATTTTCCCGGGATCGGCTTCGATACCTCTTTCGTAACCATGTACCCCAAGCACCTTGCCGCGCTTGACGCCGAAGGTGCACTTTGCCGGGTTCAACCTCATGGAGTGTTTTCGAGTCTCGTTGAAGAACTTCCTCGATCCGTCATGTGCCGCATGTCTCGATCCCTTGAGTGGATGATCATGTCGTCGACATATACTTCGATTTCTTTGTGAATCATGTCATGGAAGAGGGCTGCTGCAGCTCGCCGGTAAGTAGCCCCAAAGTTTCTTAGACCGAACGGCATGACCGTGTAATGCATGTCCCCCATGGAGTGGTGAAGGCGCCTTGGCCCGATCCTCCTGACATCTTGATCCGGTTGTATCCAAAGAAACTCCGTCCACGAAGGACTTTACTTCGAAATTTGCCGTGGTGTCGACTCAAAGATGTCGATGTTAGGCAATGGGAAATCATCCTTAGGGCTGGCCTTGTTGAGATCCCGAAAATCCACGCAAAGATCTCGACCTTTCCGTTGGCCTTGGTGACCGTCACGATGTTGAGAGCCAAGTCGGGTACTCAATCACTCGATGAAACCAACTCGGAGCATTTTCTCAATTTCTTCTTTAACTTGCAAGGACCACTCGCTTGATCTTGCGCAGCCTTCGTTTGACAGTGCTCGATTCGGGATCCAGGGAATTCTCGTGCTCCACGATTGAGGGATCGAGTCCCGGCATGTCCCGATATGACCAGTGCGAACACGTCAACATACTCCTGAGGAGGCTTATCGTGGCTTCCTTTTCGCATCGGCGAAGAAACCGCCCACTTGTGTCTCTTTAGGCTCTTGCACCGACCCCAGTGTTCACTTTGGTCATAACCTCTTCGGCAGCTTGGGCCCGGTTGTCCTCTTGGTCAACTACACGCTCGAGAACTTCTTTAATGTATTGTTCGTTTAATGTGTCTCGCTTCTTTATCAATTGAGTTATTAACGTCTTTTAAGTTGTTTGTTAACTTATCGCTTGTTAAAGTGGCAATGAGAGGATACTCCGAAAGGTCGACTTTTCATTACACAAGAACGGGAATACATGATTGGCTACAACATTATAGTCCTCCGGCGTAAGGCCGTTGGATGACTCGCAGGACCGGACTCGACAAGGATCGACTCAAAGGGTTTGAGACCGGGTTTAGGGAGATGTGGGTGCGGGCCCAGCCTTGTCTTCCAATTCGCCCGGCTTGCCCTTGGTCCGGTGAAAGTTACCCAATTCTTCAGGCATTGCTGGATGCTTGAGGAGGGTGCGGGATCGAGAGGCTTGGCTCCCCGCCGTCCCTATCATGGCGATCATGCCGTTGTCGAAGCCCCGCCGATCAAGTTGGGCAACTCCATGACTTCTTCAAACAGACTCAGAGCCGGTCCACCGAGAGCGTCTTCTATGAATTCCCGGTTCCTTCGCTTTGGATTTACCGTCTCGAATGTGGCCTCGGCGGCTGATCCGAACAACTTGTTTCCCATGGAGAGTACCCCGAGTTGCTCCTCCAAGTCTCGGGATTCCCTTGAATGTGTACTCATGCCGGACCGTGGTGGCAGCTGGTCCAGGTAGAGCCGTGATGTCGAGGAACGCTCCCCTTATCGGATTAGCTTTGAGTCCTCTCAAACGCTTGAGGTCCCGTGCTAGCCGTTCCATTCTCGTCTCGTAGTCTTGGTGTTGACTATCCTCGCTTCTTTCTCATCTTCATCGGGCCTCCACCGTCGGTCCCCTCGCCCGCCGGTTCCGCTTGCCGGTCCCCGCCGCTGTCGGTTCCCTTGTCGGTCCCCTCGCTTCGCTGCCGGTTCCCTTGTTGGTTCCCTCGCTCGTCGGTTCCCTTGGTGAAGTAATGAGCGAGGTCAAAGCCGTAAGGTCGGAGATTGGGTGTGCCGTCTGAGGTTCCCCTTTGTGGGCCGCCGCCTTGGTGCGGGCGAGCCTTTTGTCTTCCTTGATGTCGCCCGGTGTTGGCACGTAGCCAAGCCCCCGGACCGTGGTGTGGTCCTTGACTTCAATAACTTGGTGCCGGCCTTGCAGCCTTTTGCCGAGCCCCGCCCCGGGATGAAGTTCATGAGTTTCATCATCCTCATGGCGGGAGGAATCTCGATCGTGAGACAAAGGGAGGTCCACGTTGCATATTTGGATCTTGGAGGTCTCCAGAGTGAATCCAGCTTAATGGCATGTCATCATTATGCTTGATTTCCAAGACCGGAATGTCGTTGGTGCCGGTCCCCTGCGGTGACACCGTCGCCGTAGATCGTGGTTAGCCTGCCTTGCATGAACTTGAGGCACCGGTGAAGGGTGGATGCCACGCCATTGATTTGATGCAGCCTGTGGACGCCCAGATGGCTGTGAAAGTGATTGGAATGTCCAACACTTGGAATTCGGTGGGGATCACCCGCTTGCCGAACCGTATGTTAAGAGTAGCAACCCCGAGAACCGTACGGGAAGTAGAGTCATAGGCCTCGACAAAGGTGGACCGAAGGCTTAAGATCTCGTGGGCTTGATGTCAAGCAGTCCATCATCTTGGCGGGCAAGACATTCATTCCGGAACCTCCGTCTACCAACACGCGAGGAAGACGACGCTCGTCCACTGGATCGTGATGTAAAGCGGCTCATTGTGATCGCCCCAAATTTTGGAAGGTCCAAATCGTGAAGGTGATAATGTTGCCATAGTGGATGTTACCAATCATCCGAATGACTTCATCTCGGGGTCATGCGCCCACGGGGACCATGGTACGGGCCGTGCTTTCCTCTAGCTTGAGCTTGTGAGGATAAGAGGAGGTGAGCAGAGACCAAAGGGAAATGTTCGCCCGAGTCCGCTTGAGCCGAGTGAGGATCGGGTCCTCTTTCAAGGAACTTGCGTCTGCGGGCCGGCCGGACCGCACCTCGCTCCGTCGGCTTTTTGGTGGCCTTAGGTGGTAATGCATGGATTTGACCCGATCGGGTTAGAACGCCGACATCGTGTTTGGTCCCTTCGAACAGCCGCCCGAGTTGAGCCATAGTTAGAGGAGGATTCCTCGTAGCATAGGGCCATGCGTCTTCCCTCAACTCATTGATTGTGGATGAATTCCCGGGAGCTTCGGGCAGCTTGACGGATTCTCGTCCCGTGATACCGGCTTGGGTGCCTCTCGCGGGGAGGTAGCCTACGCTTTGACGCAGCTTGTTCGAATGTCGCTGCACAATGCTGATTGCCTCGAATCGAACCGCTGGCTGACCCCTCCGGGGAGGTTGGAGAGTTCTCGGCTCAAACGAACGGTCTCCTTGATCTCTTCACGGTATATCGCGTTCCTTTCCTTCTTGCCGAGCATACTCAGTGGGCCTGGAGTTGGGTCCGGGCGATACTCGTGGTTGGCTAGTTTTCCTCCACTCGGGCCTGCATCAACCTTCTTGCAATGAGCTCGCGCCGAGAGTTAATGCCTCGCGTTTCTTCCCATGTGAGAATAGCCGTTGCTTCCTTGAATCAAGCGTGCGGCAATCTAGGTAAACCTCCATTGGGGAGAGTTTTCTTCTCTCGCTTTATCCGAGTGGCGGGTATGTCGGAAGGTGAGTACACGGCTTCCCGAACATCCGCCCATGTGACCGGTTGCCGTCCAGCTTGATCGTTTCGTAAACGAAGGCCGTAGATTGTGGAATTTCCCCGAGTAGTTGCTCGAGACGAATTTCCATCCTCCTCCTCGTTTTTAAATAGACCTTCCTCCCCGAGTTGGCCTTTCAATTTGAGTGCGGAGATGATCCGTTCCCATCCTCCCGTGACCCTTGGGAGTCCGGTTTTGTTGACTTCATGCCCGGCTTGGAAGAGAATGGTTTCATCGTCTTCGTCGTCGCTTTCACAGAGAACTTGCTTTCCTCGGGAAGGTAAGCGCCGGGATTCGCTCCGCCGTGTCGTTCCATCTCCTAGGTCATCGGGACCGCCGACCACCCTTGGTTGGCAAAGGGGGTTGGATGAGAACAGACGGTAGTCCGGGAAGTTGCCATGGGCAAAACTCCCGAGGTCGAACCGGTCTAGAGTGGCCTCTAGCTTTCTCGTCCGAAGCCGCCCGTGACACTTTAAGGGCTTGGTCCCCGTAGGTCTTTCGAGCTTGGTCTTCGTCCCAAAGACGACTTTCTTGAGCGGCTAGCTCCATGAGAGCTTTCCTGCGAGACCTAGGCAGCCTCCGTAGGTGCGCATCGTCCGGCTAGTGTCCGTAACCGTGATTACATTCAAATCGCCGAATGGCGGGAACACTTGGATTACATTGACGAAGGAAGTCGGATCGGGACATTCCATGCGTCCTTCCTTAATCTCGATCACCAAGAAGTTTGCCCATATCTCGCTTGATTGACCCCACGGGGGTATTGAATTCCCGCAATGTTGACGGTCTCGTGATCTCGCTCGATCGCCAAGTCTATCAAAGCTAGCAATGATCGCGTGATATCTCGAATCCGGGCCGTGACGGCCGGGAGCAGAATCGAACCGAAGCATGTTGATGCCGAGGTGGTCATTTCCTCGTGTCGGAAGCCGACTCGCCTTGCGGGGAAGACTTTCACGTATGTTTTCGGGGTGGCCGTGGAAGCGTTCCCGAGGTTGATCTCGACTTGTAGCAGGTGAGGAGCTTGGTCTCCTTTGTCGTTGCCCTTGGCCTTGGCGGCGCTTGAGGGTATAAGCTTGACCGACGGCACGGGCCGGTTGCCGCCGGGGGCCGGTACTTGGAAGTAGGGATGAGCTCGAGCTCGCTGGCCGCCTCGTTTACCATGAGCAGCAATCATCGAGGGTGACCTTGGTGTGGCAGTAACCGATAACAAGGACGGGATCCTTGGCTTCATCAGATACCTGAATAGATGATATTGACGACGAAGTCGCCGTCCTTCACTTGATCGTAGGGATTCCTCGTTGCGTGAATCACGTGCTTCCAATTGTCGGATAGCCGTCTGTACCGGACGTTGAGCTTGACAATTTCCATGGTATTGGAACCTTGGTCGTAGGTGACCCGATCGGAAGGAGTTCCGTCCTCAAACCGAGCATGTGAATGCGGAGGTCCGCTTGCGGGTCCGCCGCGTCCTCGACTCCGGAGAGTCCAGATTCATCGTCATCTCGATCGCTCGATCCAGTGTGTAGGGACGTATTGCGTCAGGTTGCGTTGGCCGAGCAGCCTAGGAAAACCTCATGCTCTTCGTTGGAGAAGAGGCTTAGAGGGTAGTCCCTCGTAGAGGACCTTCCATACGACTTCCATGCATTCATCACGAGTATGACGATACTTGTCGATTTTTATCACAAAGATCTCCTCACTGGCGGGGCCGAGAGAATGAGTTTGAAGAATGCCGATGAATCTCCGATTGGAGATCGGGGGTTTATGTGCCCGTATCATGGCGATATTCAGCCGTTTCCTTCCACCCGCTCCAAGTGTTGGAAACGACGCTGAACTTGATGTATCGGACCGCTTCTGTGGTCCGCCCGCTCGAGTACGTTTACATAGTTAGCATCTCCGACTCGAGGGATTCTCGATGAGATTTGCCCCGATAGTCCCTTGGTTGATTCAAGGAGGTAACCCCTGCCTCGAGTGCGGACACGTTTGGCTATCGTCTCGGCTTCGTTTCCTATGAGGAAACCGTCCCCTGATGACTTCGAGATCTCCCCGTCGGTTGATGAACTTGACACATTGATGGAGAGTGGAAGCTATGGCCTTCATGTGGTGTAGCCAAGGGCGTCCCAAAAGAGCCGTGAACTCGGATGGAATGTCCATCACGTGGAATTTTGCCGGCACCATTTGGGTTTCGAACCAAAGTTCCAGAGTCACCGTCCCCGTGGATGGGACGAGACGAGTTGTCGTAGGCCTTGATAGTCCGAGTAGACGGTATCAAATGGCTTTCATGGATGCGGAGAGCTCGCATCATGCCGAGAGGGAGGACATTAACGGCTGACCCGTTATCTACCAATACTCCGGGAGTGATATGGTGTTGAGTTTGAGAGTGATGTACATGAGCTTCATTGTGCCCCGAGGCGTCTCTCGGTAAGTCTTCATCACGTATCGTGATCATGCCGCCATACAAAGCGGGAGTCGTAGATCTCGTCTCTATCCGTAGAAGGAGAGTCATCCAGCCTATCCGTTTCTCCCGTCTTCCTCTTGCGAGGTAAAGCCTTTGCCGGAACCTCGTGAGTATGTTGAGGCCGCCCGTGGCGGTTGCCGCCCTTGGTTAGCACATTGATCGAGTGCGATTGCTAAGCCGACCTTGATCTTCCTTTACCGGTCCGGGCTCTAAGCCGGACAAGTTGAATCTTGGCCGATCCCGCTGAGGGTTAGGCTTCCGACCGGCAAGTAAGACTATCAAGATCCGAGGTATTCCGGTGTTCCGTGGTCCGACTCGGTTTCACTGGACTTTTCGGCTTTCCCACCCCCGTCTCGCTCTAGAGCCGCATGGCCCGGAGGCAAAGAGGACTGGCCGGAGTACAAGCACGTAGTAGTCGAACCTCCCTGAGGGTTCTCCAAGTGTACCTACACCGGTATCTCCGGCTTCGTATCTTTCTCTCGCTTGTCGCTGAGAGGATTTCTTCTTCGTTTCCCTGAGGATTGCTCGGACGCTCGAGACTCGTACTGTGCAAAGGAGTGGGGCCACAAACATCGTAGCCGATGTGAACATTAGAGGAGGATCCAAATGAAAGAGGCGGAGAAACCGGTTCTCGTAGCACACTTCTTGGGTACCCACTCAATGGAGTTCACGCCGTTATTATTCTGAAAGGGATTCCCGATCGTATTGGGCCCACGGGGGCGCTCTAACTTGCCTTCTTCTATCAAGTTCGGATTTCGTATCGTAACCCCAAACAGCTTGTCGTGGTATGGCCGTGATATCGATGGAAGGCGCAATATTTGCTCTTGTCCGCATTGGCTACGGGAACTTTGGGTTTGTAATTGGCCACGGGCTTAAGGAGACCCTCCTTGATTAGCCCTTCCAAAGATCTTGCTCAATGGCATGTCCAACTTGTCGAAGTGTACGGCAGCCGCTTCGAGTAGAACTGTTGCTTTGCGGGACTCGGGTTTCGTTACCCGACCGTTGTCCCCGATGGACGTAGTCGACAGACGTATCTTTCCCTTTGCCGGGGCCGGTGCAGATTGAATGCACTGCTGAGCGGTATCTCGTACGGCCGTGCAAGAGCCAACTTTTCCTTGAGATCCTTCTCGAACCGTGAGCCGGCATTGACCATGGCCCGGAGATCCGGGAAGAAATTGTGATCGATGAGAGTTCTGATGGACGGTCTCAAGCAAGACTTGAAGATCCGCATCTGTTCGTCTTTGGAGAGTGGCTCCATGATTTCGGAGAGTTTCCACCTCCATCTCTTGTAGAATTCCCCAACACTTTCATCCGCTTTACGCTCGGTGGTGATTAAGTCCTCGCGACTTGTTTCCCACTCTAAGTTGGATCTCGTACTGCCCAGAAGATGTTACCGACCGTTCCTGTGTGTGGCGATCCGCAGCTTGACCCTCGAAACCATCGTAACGCTCGAGCTTTTGAGCGTATGGCTGGAAGTGGTCGGCCATTTGCCGGAGGGTTGCTCCTTTTGCTCTCATGCCGAGAACGTAAGTGTCGACGTGCGTTTGAGGACATTCGGTTCCATCGAATCGGTCCATCTCTCGGCATTCCGAACTTGGCAGGAGAGGCGTGACCATTCCTGGATCCGTGGATTTGAACGTTTCCCGCTTTGAGCCGCTCATGGTGGCTTTCTGTGTCTTTCATCCGCTCGACCATCCAGCTAAGGTTGGGTCCAGTGGTGGACTGTGAGGCTCGGCACGGTGCTACCACGTGAGTGGTAGTGATTGGAGGTGGAAGGCTTGGTATATGAGAATATACGGGAGCCTTTTCGAACCGTATCGGGGTTTGTCCCCGGTGTTTAGGGATTCGTGTATAGGCAACGGGACGAACCCGGGAGGGTACCGAGGGATATTGGCATCCTCGAGATGGTCCCGGTGCGCCGGTGATATTGAGTGATGAGTGTAGCACTGGCCGACCAAAATTGACAGGGTTGCTTCCGAGAGGTGGCAACATGGAGCCTAGGTCGGCCGTTTCCTTGGTTGGAAGGCATCCCGTAAGTTGGCGGGGAGGAACCCGATTGAAGGTTTGGTGAACCGGCTTTGGGGAATCGTCATCCTCTACCAGGACAAAAGTACCGTCTCGACTGGGGATAGCCGCTATACCACGCTCATTCGTAAGCCGTACCACGAAATTCCGTCGATCTTCTTCGCCTCTTGTGGCCCTCACAAGCCCGGATGGCTTCTTCCAATGTCATATCTCATCGGTGGCGGGGGTCCTTCCCCGTCACGATTTCTCGGTGAGCTAGACATGTCGGAAATGCCGGGCCGAGGGAACCGAGGGAACCGAAGAACCGTCTCGACGCCGCCGTTACCGTGATCCCGGCAAGGCGCCTCGACCCGGAAATCTGAACCACTTTCCGCTCGCCGCAGGGAACGAAAGGAAGGGTTTAGGCTTCGAAAAGGGTATTTGGCTCAAGGTTTTCGGGCTTGTGCAATGTGCGCTTACCGATTAAAGTTTACTTAAAGCGCGTTTTCTCGTAGTCCTAATTGGTTGGAAAAGAGCGTGTCTTCTTTTTCGCAACTAATCCTAGAGCTCTAATCAGTGGATCTCGTCACTACGCTTATAAGCCCCTCGTTTTCATTGTAGATCATCTTTCTCAGGACGGACTATCCCGAGCGAGGTCTGATAAGGCAAGCGAGTTCCACCGACAAAGGAAAAAGTGAACTTAAGGCTAGCCGATCACGCAAACTTTCGACGTTTGCTGCGTACGGGCCACTGGGCCGAGGTCAACGTCCTTAAGTTAAGGCGGGAGTCGTGCCAAAATTTGGGCATGACCTTCCCGACTCGCTTGTGCGAGAGACCTTTAGCTTTTAGCGTTGGCCAAGTTGTGGCTGGCACGGTACATACGGCGAGGTTTGGTGACACGGCGTCACATTGAACCTTCGGGTATATTTTTCGGCAGAGCTCCGCGTCAAAGTCAAGGCTGAAAAGCTCAAGACTTCGGGTCGGGAACGACCTTTGGTCTAAAACTCTCGAGCTTGACTCTGAAAGGGGCCCAGCGTGAAACACATACACTTAGGCTTTATGACACGAGCTAAGCCAAAAACCAACCGGGGTCTTGGACAAAGTGTGACACAAAGGAGTGCATGGCTTACACGGGCTAGGATGGGATGTTTGGGACGACCCCGTGCGCCCCCGAAAGGCATCTGGCAGGCCAATCGGAGTGCAACTGATAAGGCCATCCCGGGTTAGGGACGTAGTGTGCAGTGTACCGAGGCAGCAAGTGCACGTGAAGTGCGGTGTTCCGAGGCAGCAAGTGCGCGTAGTGTGCGGTCACTAAAATTCTTTTTCTGAGTAAAACAGAGATTTTTCAGAATGTGTCTTAAAGAATTTATGATGCACAGTTCAAAAGACAGCATGAAAATCAAACATGAATGGGGATGCACAAACATGGTATGATTTTGAAAAGTTGACAATGTAATGCCTTTTGAAAAAAACCGTTCGAGGTTTAAAGTAACACACACACGAAAACGAGGAAGGGTAAACGAAAGTTTGACCCACGGAAGGCTTTTTAGAAAACAACGGTAGTTTTGAAAAAAGTATCTTGTCCCCAGCGGAGTCGCCAACTGAAATTACCCGGATTCGCGCGAGCGAAAGCGGTTGTCTTTCGCGGAGGGTTGGTGTCTGAGACCTCGCTTCACGGGAAGGAAAAATGAGGAGTCGCCACGCGGTTTTGTATTTTGAGCCCAAACGTTGAGAAACGGCTATTGCGAAAATGGTGTCGTTTTTATTGGTAGCAAAAACTTAGGAAAAGGCTTTGAAAACGGGGATCATTTTTATTGGCAGCAAAAACGAGTAAAAAGCTTTTTGTGCCAGAGATTGTTAGGTTCGGAGGTCAGGTTACGTTTCGGGTAGAGTATTACGAGATCGCCCGAAACGCCTCGCATGACGAGTCTTTCTACCTTTCTCGAAATCGTGTGTGTGTGTGTGTGTGCTTTGAAATGGGGGCTTGAATGACAAGCTTTAATCTTGGTTTGAGTGACAAACGTTGATTAGGTGACTTTTGAAAAGACGAGCGTTTGAATGACAAACGTCGGTTTTGAGTTTGAAATGAGCGTTTGCGTGGCAAACGTCGATTTTGAGTTGAAAATGAGCGTTTGCGTGGCAAACGTCGACTTTGAGTTGAAAAGAGTCATTGTTAACGATTTTTACGGGAAAAATGCGTATTAAATGATTTTAAGTGTCAGATGGCGGCTTTGAGTTTGAAGATGAGCGTTCGGAGGCCGAACGTCATTTCGCGCGTTTTGAAAGAGAGTTCGACGGACGAACTCCGGTTTTGAACCGGGCATTACATTGTTAACGATTTTTACGGAAAAAATGCGTATTAAATGATATGCGATCAACGAATCGGGTTGCGACTCGGACTTTTGAAAAGTAAATACTATCACAATCCAAACGGATCGGACTGGTAAATGACAGTATTTAAAGCGGTGTCAACGGAATCAAACGATCCGGAATCGTAAATGACGATCAACGAGGCCAAACGGCTCGGAATTGTAAATGACGATCAACGAGGGCAAACGGCTCGGAATTGTAAATGACGATCAACGAGGCCAAACGGCTCGGAATTGTAAATGACGATCAACGAGGCCAAACGGCTCGAAATTGTAAATGACGTGAAAGTAAACGGAACGGGGTCGGAACGCCGTTTTAACCCGTGGTTACTTCTCTTACGGAAAGAGAAGAGGATCGAGGGGCTAAAACGTATCGGACCCCGTTAGACGGAGGCGTCTACATTTTGACAATGACGTTCGAAACAGTTATAGCGACTGGCGCGTAAACCGAGACGGAACGGAAGATTCAGAGAGAGGGAGTTATACCTATGGCTAGGGTCGACTCCTTTGGCTCGGGAGGTGTGCACGGGACACGGAAAGTTGTTCGAAAGGTTGTTTCGAAGTGGTAGGGTGCGTATTTGATCGAAATACGAAGGTTTCACGCGAATCGAGACAAAACGGGAGCTCGGGAGGTGGAAACCAGCTTTGGACCGTGGGGTATGAGAATTTTTGTGTTTTCAATCCTCTCTTTGCCTTGACAAAGAACTTCTATTTATAGGGTGAAAATTGCGTAGGAGTCCCACGGACTTGACCGAATTTCAGGGGTTTTGGGAATTTTGGAAACTCTGGAGGACTTGTTGGGCAATTTCAGAAAATTGCACAGTTGAGTCCGCACGGACTTGGCTTGCAAACCAGGGGTATTTTGGTCATTTGGCCTTGATTTGTGATTGACGAGTGACTAGAGGGAGGTGGCATGCAGGACACGTGTCCTGTGACTCACCAGAAGTGTGAGAGTTCGTTTCCCGGTCCCGGTTTTGTCCGTTTTTTAAAATAACAGTCCGGAAAATGTCCGAAACGCCCCCGGAAAGTGCCGGAAAATGCGTTTTTCAGGGATAGCCATACTTTTACGTGAGATGTCACGTGATAAGTATGGTTTGACGTCGGGATGCACGGGGCAGTCCCGGGACGTCTCGTTGGCACAGCAACGGGGAGTTTAACGAGTTCCGGTTAACCTGGAGCGGGCCAGTTAACGGATTTCGGTTAACTTTCTGACGGATTTGGACGATCCGGATTTGGGTACTTACACATATCTATAAGGGTTCTATTTTTACATTCAACAACACCATTGGATTTAGGAGTGTAAGGTGGAATATCTTCATGTATTATGACATTCTCTTGGTAGTAGTACATAAATGGGTTAGACTCATTGTCCACCTCGATCAAATCTTAACCTTTTAAATTTCTTTCCGGTTTGATTCTCTGCTTCGTTTTTGAATATAATAAAAATTTCCAATGCTTCAATTTTACTATTAAGTAAATAAAAATAATGATATCTACTATAATCATCAATAAATGTGATAAAGTTTTTCTTTTTATCTCTTGTCTAAAGTCCATTAAATTCACAAATATCAATATAAACTAAATCAAGAATTTCAGAATTTCTAACAATAGAATGAAAAGACTTTTTCACAGATTTAGCTTCAAGACGAGTATGACATTTGGACTTTTTATCAATAGCATGTTCGGGTATTAAACCAGATTCATCATCTTTTTTATGGAATCATAATTTATATGACCTAAACAACCATGCCAGATATTTGATGATTCAATATTAAAGGAAAAAATGATAATCAATAAATGTTTTATCAAGAGTAACAAAATTATCCTCAACTCTAATTCTAAATAAACCATCAAAAGAATATCCTTTCGCAACAAAACTACTAGAATCCAAAATAATGCCTTTATTACATTTAAATGAAAACTCTAAACTTTCTCAAATAAGACAACTACCACTAATGATATTACGACAAACATCAGGAACGTGATGCACTCGGTGGAAGTTTAGAATGCGCCCATTAAGAAACTTCGAGTCCACGCTTCCACTTCCAAGCACATTGGCGGCATTAGAATTCCCCATCGTCACTGTTCTCCCACATTCAGGCTGGTAAGAAACAAATAGTAATTTATATCAGCATAATTGTGCACATTTTCTCCAGTATCGACCAACCACTAAATAGGTTTATAAATATTATAAAGTTCAGGTTTAAAGATTACATACCGGGTAATGTCGCTGGTCAAAGCCTCAACTCTAAGTTCACCAAAATCATGATCATCATCCTTAGGTCCAAGCACCATGTTCCCTTGAGCTTGATCAGCAGAACCTTGTGGTGTTTTTCCTTTTTTAGACGCACAGTCCCTAGAAAAGTGTCCACTTGTTCCACAATTCCAATATGTCTATTTTGCTTTTGGTTTTTTTTTATGTTCTTTTTAGGTTTCAACTTAGAGTTATCCTTAGATCCAGATTTCACAGTTTTTCCTTTGAACTTAGCATTAGCAGTTATCACATTGGCATCTGCCTTTATAGGTATACTAACACCATTATTATGGTGCATTTCATGAATTGATATTGCATTCATCAATCCATTGAGAGATAAGCTTCATGTACGGTGCTTATGAGTCATTTCGAAGTCCTCTCAAGTATGAGAAAACTTCTCAATGATCGACATGACTGCGAACTTCTCAGGTAGTTTCACATCCTTGAGTGATTGCAATATGATATGGAATTCGTACACTTGATCAGTAACATACTTACCCTCAACCATACGATACTTCAGGAACTTAGCCACACAATATTTTTCAACACCAACATCATCGGTGTTATAATTTGTGTTAATTGATTCCCACAGAGACACATCAGTAAGAGTAGCAAGGCAATATACATCGAATAGCACATTCGACAGAGCCGAAAGAATTCATTCACAAATAACATCGTCCCTCTCCTTCCACTATTTAACAACAGCCATAGAAGCAGTATCCTTTTCGTCCAGGCTAAGGCAAGTTTCAGTCATCATACCAGTCATTTCTTTGAATTGGCAGCCAGATCTTCATGCTTTCCTGCCAACGCTTGAAGTTCTCTGGCATATCTGAAGTGTCAACAAGGGACTTGAATGGAGATGTAGCAACTGTATTAATGGTTGATAAAGACATGATTAAATAGTAATTTCTCTTAGACTCTTGGAATTAAATATTTGCACAAGTTTGGCTTAAACAAATTTAATCAAAGGGGCAATCACATTTTCAATTAGATTAACAGTAATAACATTTATAGCCAAAAAGCCTAACAGAACATCAAAGAACGCATTCCAGGAAAATAGCAAACATAAAATAGAAGGGAGTCAGAAAACTTAACAGATCGAGTTGCCTGCGTACGACTCTAATGAGAGAAATTATTACCCCCTTACTGGGCGGTACAAGGTTTTGGCAGACTTCTCCGAGGATAAAACGATCTCAGGAAAAGTACCAAGAAATCTCGCATGAACATGTACAAATTCACTTGCGCCTAATGTCCCACTTTGCCTTATTCCTCCGCTCAGATCAACCACAGAAACAGTATTAAGAAGACAGATTTTGAGTTGCAAAGATCAGAGAGTATTTTTGCATGTGTTGAAATCTGAATTGGGGCTGTTATTTATATTTATATATGTCGGTCAGTTCGTTAGAAAAAGGACTCTTAAACATAACCCTAGTCTTGCAGAGAAAGTTAAATTCTTGTCAGGAAACTGGGAGTGTCTCATGCGAGACTACTTATCTCGAATGAGACAAGTCCCCAGATCAAAATTCTCTTTTAGTTGGGAGAGATTGTGATATCCCCCATCCCACATCGAAAATATGTGGGAGCTTAGTGTGATATATAGAAGGCCCATACACTGCTACTAAGCATCAAATAATCCATTGGACTTTTGGAGGCCTGTGATGGGCTGTGATTAACCCAAATGAGGAGATGCTTAGTGGGCCAGTGTGTGGTGCCTACGTAGCGGGTCGGGGTTCGGGTCGTTACAGAATCAGTTCGCCCAAATGCCTATACCCGAAATCCCCAAGCCGAGCGAGTGAGCGAGCGCCCGTGTAATATTGGGATTCAAGTCACCTAACATGATACTTGAACAAGGGCTCATGAATTGCCCTATAATTTAAGACACTTCAACTTTCTTTTCCATTTCCATATGGGATGGAGCACTAATGTATTTTATATGACCAACAAAAGGGGTTATGTGGGGTAACAACTAAACTCATTTTATCATTAGCCTTTAAAAAAGAGCTTTAATTACCAAAATTTGAGGTTTTAGAACTATGGATTTAATCCATCATTTGACTTTTACTAAAACATCAATTTACCTCTAAGTTTATCATAAAATGTATATCATCATTGACCATGATCAAACTCAATGAAACCCACCAATGAAATCCACCCAAAATTTGACCAAATGCCAAATTTTCAACAAGTATGTCCTATGTTTGATCACTTCTTGCATGAAGCGCACATTTTAAGTAGAAGAAACCATCACTATATCGCATTATTCTTGCTACTAATGGTTAACTTAATTATGGTTTGACCAATAATTTAATTAAAAAATTATTATCTGGATAAAAATCCAAAATTGTGATTGAAAGTATTATTAATCGTGATACAATTAATAACAAATTTTAATACTCATTTGGATTATTATTTGTTATTTTAACTATTAATTAAAATGTAATCAAGTTGATCATTAATTAGTAGCAAGAATAGTGGGACAGAGAGTATGTTATGCCTCTTAAAAATGGTTGTATTGTTTTTTTATGAAAACAATTGTGTATAATACTCATGATTTTTTTATTTTTTTTGTCAGGAAATAAAGTTCATCACTATTAAAAGCATTTGGTTGCAATGTTTTATGAAGATATTATGATTGTTACTGGAGGAAATTTATGCAACAATATATTAAACCAAGATTATGAGGTTATTTTAAGTATCATAATTGTTCAAGTGGGGGAATATTAGAACCAATTAACGGGCTATAGCCCAATTTTGTGATATGATGATTCAATCTAATATGAGGATAAGTAATTTGCTCATATAATAAAATCAATAGACATGTCTTAGTAATGTTAGGGTTTTTTTAGTGACCTACCTATGTGATATAGGCAAGGGGTGAATATCCAAGAACAACTTTAAGCAAGAAACTGCAAGGGAGGTTCTGATAAGTAATTCATTGAGAACTTAAGTTAACTGACACATTGTATGAAATGCAAGGGGGGTTCTGATACTTGACTAAAAAGGCAAATCTCGGTGCGTCAAGCGCTTCCCGCAAAGCGAAGGTTGGGAGAAGAAACCATTTGCTAGAGTCTTCCCCTGACAATTGCCAAGAGGCTGTTCGCCAAAGTTCGAACGGTGACCTCATGGTCACCAAAAGAGCAGCTTAACTGTTGCGCCAAGGCTCGCCCTCGATTCTGATACTCGACTAATTTTAAAAAAAATCCTTCAGTTGAAAAAAAAAAAAAAAAAGAAAAAAACATTGCATGAGAGAATGAGTTTCACCCAAGAATCTAGGTATGCAAATCTAACATTTGATTTGACTGATATTATGGTAACACGCTGTCTACTAGTCAGGCAATAAGCTACTCTACTCTTTGTATGCATCTTATATTTCCTTGTTTCCCAAGAATCTAGGTATGCATCTTATATTTCCTTGTTTCCAAAATAAATATAAAAAAAATTCAAATTTGCTATTTATCGATGATAAATGCCCAAAAAAATAATTAAATTTGCTCTCGTTTAATAACAAATTTGAATTTTTTTTAAACAATCATTTTGGAACGATGTAGTAATAAGTATTGTAGTTGAAGTTGACTTGTTAATTTCAAAGTTGACTTGTTAATTTCAAAAGGAATATATATACTACTACTGTTTCACAAGTACAAAAAAATCCAAATATGCTCAATAGCAAGAGAAAATTTATAAATTTTAGGACATTTATTTTGATACAGAGAGAGTATTTTATTTTCTTGTACATTACTTCTACCATTATAGAATTGCAGTTAAACTATTTCTCTTATTATACAAACACAATACTTCATCCGTTTCACTTCAACTGACACAAATTTTCATTTGGTCCATCTCATTTCAATTGGCACTATCCAAAATGGAAAGTTTTTATGTCACAACACCAATTAAATTAATATTCCCCCATCATTCTTTCTCCTACTTTAATTTTTCTACTCACAACACCTTCTTCCACTAATTATCTTTCCTACTTTTTTTTTTAATTTTTGTATCAAAAAATTTGATGTCAAGTGAAATGGAACTACTTTTTTTTAATTTTTGTATCAAAAAATTTGATGTCAAGTGAAATGGAACAGAGGGAGTACTTATTATTGTAGAAATGAAGGAGTACACCCATAGACCAGAGGATAAGTATGGGCACAACGCGTCTTCTACGTTAAATATGAATGTGAATGGGTTGAGAATCTAATATTTTCACCTCAAAAGGAGGAAGCTGGAAAGGAATTAAAGATACTCCACCATCACAATATTATCAAGTTTATAAAACGTAGAAAGTGGACAGCCCTTTTGACATAAAAGGGGTTCCCTTTGTTATCTCCCTTTTCTGGATCATATTTAACCTTTCCTTCCTTTCTGATCAGTAGGTATGTTTAATAATACCTTTGATCAATGCACCTTTTCTACTTTTTCATGCCCTAATTCCCTTTTTCTAATTATATAGGCTTCATTTTAAAAGTCCTCCTAGCATATACCTATATTCCCTTGTGTGTGCTTACACATGCACATGTGTTTGTATCTGTGTGTTGTACTAATAAGGCCTTAGATATGAAAAAAATAATGAAGAAGAGAGAGACAGAAAGAAAGAAAAAAAAAGACATTTGCCTTAGTTTTGTTGGAGTTGTAGCCAAACCATGGTTAGAGGGTCAAGGTTGCAATGGGATAAGAGAAAAACATCAAAGGGCTGTAAACTTGCTTGCACGGTCGTGCAGGAATGCACCCATGGTCTTGCAAGAAGCATAATTTGGGACCAGTGAATGTTGACTGCTAAGCTTGCACGGTCGTGCAAATTTAGACGCACGGTCATGCAAGTCGGGCAGAGCAGGGCTGGGCCGGATTTTGTGCAGCAGATTTGTTTCCTTTTGTGGCGTGGACTCTTTTTGGCATTTTCTTGGGAAAGAATTAGAATATTTCTTGGAAAAAAAATTAAGTCCTTTTAGGGTTTGGATTGTATTCTATAAAAGCCAAGTGATAGCCTAAATTATTATGTGATAAAGAGAAATAGTTAGGATATCTATATTGAATATGTGAGATCAACAAGAGAGCCAAGGCAGGGGTGGGGCGATCTTTGGGGTTCCCTTATGGGCATTCCTTGGATGGCCGAAAACATGTCTAGGGGTGATTGTGTGAGGGTGTGGGCATAGAGTGGATTATTTTGGTGACGCAAAATATGTTATCTATTCTAACACGACAGATTTGTGATTATAGTGAATATCCTGGTTTGATAGTTCTCCCACATGTAGTCTCTTATAGGGGTGAACAAATCGCGTGTTGCTTTCTTTATTATTTTCATGTGATAATTGCATGGTTGTTGATTCTCGCAATCGGTAACTGGTATGGGACAGTATTGCTCTGACAGACCATAATTCCGCAACAACTGGTATCAGAGCTCCGATTCAGAGATCAGGGGTGTCTGAATTGATTTGTTGTAGGTTGAAGGAATATGCATCAGAATTTGGGGCTACAGAGATCCAGATGAGTTTATGTTACTTAGACCAAATAGGATCAAGTTTCATAGATCCGAATGGATTTGAGACTGTAGGGATTCTGTTCAGGGTTGCAGTTACATAATCATGAAAGGGCATCAGATCCGAGATCAAGGGTTGTAGAATCCAAACAGGCTAAGGATTGCAGAATCCAAACAGGCTAAGGATTGCAGAATTCGATGACGGATAGGTTTTGCATGGATATAGGCGAATTTGTGTTATTGAGAATTGTGGGATCAATGGCGATGGGCAGAGATGACTCGGCATGGAAATTCAATGGAATCGGATTTTGGAAACAGATCTGGAAGTATGAAAGTTGGAAAAGAAATAACGAATTAGTTTCTGAGCTTGGCGAATCTAGGGCATGTGCAATAGGTGTGCTGAGGACATGCAATAGGCATGCAGTGTACGTGCAGTACAAATTTCGGTGCAGATTTTGCAAATTTCATGTGGTGCATATTTCATGCAGAATTCGTGCAAGGCAGGTTTCGTGTAGATTTTTTATGTAGTGCAACAGAAGTACAGAGTACGTGCAGCAGCGATACAACATGGGATGCTATTGAGATATGTGGAGGGACATTCAGAGGTGGAATAGAAACTTGAACTTTATGCGAAGTGCAATGGCAAAGATTGATGGTCGTCTTTAGATGCATGACATGGAGGATTGCTAGAGGAGCTGACTTGCACTACTAGAAACAGGCCAATTACCGACGGACCAATCAAGGGTTACCGGCAGAATACTAATTTTTATTTACCGACGGACCATTTTCGACCATTTATTTGGGTTTGCCTTAGTTTTGTTTTGTTTGAGTTGTAGCCAAACCATGGTTAGAGGATCAAGGTTGCAGCGGGAGAATAAGAAAATGACAAAGGGATGAAGACTTGCTTGCACAGTCGTGTCGGGATGCATGCACGGTCGTGCAAGGGAAGATCTGGTATGGGCCGAATTTTGTGCAGCAGATTTGTTTCCTTTTGTGGTTTGGACTACTCTTGGCAACATGATTCATTTCTTGAGCAAGAAGTAGGTTATTTCTTGGATATAAATTAAGTCCTTTTAGGGTTTGAATTGTATATGTTAGGACCTAACTATGTAGATACATAGTTATATATGGTTTTGACAAAGAAACATATCCAATGTTATCTGACAGCCAAGATACACTCAATGGACATTGGACAGCCAAGACTTAACCTGCTCTTATAAATCAACCTGACAGCAATGATCAATAAAGACAAATCAAATAATTCAAATGTATTTCATTACAAAGAGATCATTACATGTCATATACCTCAAACCTTATCCCCTACTCATCAAGATCAAATAGCTAAGCCCGACAGCTAAGATTCTCAACAGCAGAGAACTCATCTCTCTAACAGCTATGATCTTCAAAGCCAACAGCAATGATTTGTCTCTGTGATGACCAAGATGTGCCTTGCCCAAAAATCTCAACAAACATTGCCATGTCATCTCCATGAAGATCCTCTGCTCAAGGGTTGCAAATTCCAGCTTGTTCTTATCCAGTCAACAATGCTCTAAATGCAAACACTATTCCACCCACATTCATTTACTGCATTGTCTCCCCCAACGGCTATATCTTAGCTTATAAAAGGAAGCCTCCTTGACTGAAGCTCGTGCCCTTCCACCCACAACTTTTGCAACCTTTCTCACACCCTTACAAACCTGTAAACCTGCAAACAATCATCAAAACAATTTCAGACACTTGAGACTGCACTTCAAGTATATAAACAAATCTTGTAAACCACTTAAGATTGTACTTTAAGTGTGTATTGTTGTAAGTACCCAAATCTGGCTCATGCCTTCCAGTTAATTTTCCCGGCAATTCCGGTAATTTTTCCGGTAATTCCTCGGACTTTCCTACAGTTCCGGAATAATTTCAGAAATGTTCCAAGCCTTTTAAGGGCTGAAGGGAATGCTTGGTAATTAAGAAACACGTTTTTCTTAATTCCAAAACCCTTCTAGAAGACTGCCACCTGGCATGGTTCTAGAAGGGATCGGAATGTGGCTACTTATGTCGTGCGACATAATAGGCCATGAAAACTTCTAGAAGCTTGCCACCTTGCATGTTTCTAGAAGAATCCATGTGGCTACTTATGTCGTGCGACATAACCAGACAGGAGAGTTCTAGAAGGTTGCCACCTTGCATGTTTCTAGAAGGAAAGTAGTTATGGCTTGTTATGTCGTGCGACATAACAAGCCCATGCAGTGCGCCTCTATAAATAGAGGCCTTCACCTCTCATTTTAGACACACCTCTTCCACCCCTCAGTCCCCCTCTATAGGGAATACGCCCAGAAGCCTCCTCCCTCTTCATATACCCCCAAAATATCCACTAATCCTCCCAAATCAATCCCACACACACTTCCCACACACATACTTCATACACACACACACCAAGAACCAAGGATTCTCAAGAAACAAGGGCTCAATCCCATCCCCAAAAGCTGCTGTTTTGAAGGCCCCTATATCTAACTTGATATAGAGGGTCGTGGTCTTCAAGGGTAACGATTTTCTACCCATTTCCTTTCCTTATCTTCATTATACATGGAATCTCTATGCTAAATGCTTTAATAATGTGATATTCTGAATAAAGTTGCATGCTTTAGCTTCATATTTCATAGATCCACATCTGATTTCATTACATTTCCTATAAAAGCCCCGGTTTGGCTTGGTTTTGCATGAACACTCAAGATGAGTGTGGATCCCTCATATCCACACCCTCTTGAAGTGTTCATTATTGATAAACATGCTCCCTGAGATTTGTTTGTGAAGTAACTTGACCATTTTGGTGCCTTGTTACCTCTGCAAATCTCACCGTAAAGCCTCTCGCAAAATGGCTAGTTATGTCACGCGACATAGGCACCTATGTCACGCGACATAAGTAGCCGCCGTAAGCTTCACGCTTTCAAGCTGTAATCTGATGTTAACCCCCATAATGCTAATACCTGATGTTTAGATAATATCTATGTACATAATATGTCATCTTTTCATTAAAATACCATTCTCATACATAAAGGTGCATCCTTTGCACCAAAATCCCATTTTTCATGCATTAAAATCATTCCTTTTCCATTTAAAATCCTTTTTCACATTAAAGATGCACTCTTTGCACAAAGATCATTTCTTTACATAAAAAGTATCCATTTGCAATCAAATGCATCATTTTCAAACCAAAAATGCCATCTTTTCACTAAAGTATCATTTTTACATGCATTCCCCCATGTCCCCATTAGCAACCTTGGAACGGACCGGTGTAAAAGTTCTCATCTTTGCATCGTTCCTTCCATTAAAGGTTCACGACTTCTTTAGAAAGGGACAACCTTGAACCCTATATCTCCAATTATCGCTTAAGAAAGAGTATGAAGCCTCTATACGAGCTCGACCGTCTTAAAGCATAGGATTGATGGGCTAAGGATCCTCCTTTTCTAAATAAGCTCATCTTTGACTATAAAGAGACATTCTCTCGATCACGCAAGTCCCGAGGGTCCCGAGGTTAAAATGCGATGATCACAAGTCATAAGATGAGGACGGGATCATAATCCCAAATACATAAAATTCCAAGGAATCCCGAGCGACAACCAACAAATGGTTTGTACGTCCGGAAGACGACTTGGGACATTCCCCCCTTTTTTTCAAACACATGCACACAAGAAAGCACGCAAGCAAGCACGATTAATGAAATCTTGGGAGACTTGCTCCGGCAAGGCACCTTGGGTGAACGCCAAACGTTCTTCCCAAGGGGTAACTTAACCTCCGAACCCATAAAACCTTTTTTTCAAAGTTTTGAGGTAATCAAAATGGCGTGGCGACTCCGTTTTTCAAATAACTCGGATGTCTTCAAACTCGCGTGAATCCAACACAAAATTTGGGCACCACATTCACAGTTTGGCGACTCTGCTGGGGAATACCCAAAGGAGAAAAGCTTCTATTTTCAAAACAAAGAAAATTGATACTCGGTATATAGGTGGAAACCACTTACCCTTCCTGTACACTCACGACGTGGGAGTTGGGATAACCGGTGGTTTAACAATCCACGTACCGATCCTTTTTCGAAAAAACAATTTTGAAAAAAAAAATAATATAAAAGAAAGCTTTTCCCTTTGAGCGGGTTAGACTCTCATCGCCGATTTCATTAATCATGCTTGCTTTCTTTACCATGCATTGCATCATTTGCATCTTGGAATTGTGCATACTTTGAAACGGGAAATAACCCGAAAAATAGCAAAAGGAGTGGAACCCGGAAAATTGATCCATGCGGTCGTACGGCTCAATCCTCCTTGGATTCGACCGGGCGACCTCGTGGCAATTCCACCAGGAAAAATCATGGTTAATCCGGCGGTCCTAGCGACTTGGGGCTACTCGGCTCCATGACCGACTCGGGGATCCCTGAGAAAAATTTACGTGCTTACGTGTTGCATTCTCCCCGTCCCGAAAATCATTCCTTTAAAACACATTTACGAAAATCTCTGTTTTAACTCAAAAGGAACATTTTAGGAGACCGCACACTACGCGCACCCGATATATCTGTACACTTTGCACGCACGTCCTTCAAACCCGAGGGTGGTTCAGCTGCCGATCACGGACGGCCTTACGATGCTCCCGGCGCGCACGGAATCATCCCAACCTCCCCATGGCGGCCGGTGTCGACCAATGCACAGCCCGTGTCACACGTTTCAAAAAACCGTGACTTTTTGGTTGGTTTTTGGTCTAGTCCGTGTCATATAGCCCAGTTGCATACCCTCGTAAAGGTCAAGCCTTAGTTCATAACGGAAGAAGAACTCTGCCAAAATTCCGACAAGGAAAAATTGGCGAGATCTCAACTCCGACATTAACTATTGACCTTGACCTGCACGGAATGCGTAAGAGTCAAGACCGAGTCTTTGCCAACAAATCAAAAGATCTTTCGCTCAAGCGAAGCTCTGCTAAAATTCCGACAAGGAAAAATTGGCAAGATCTTGACCCGGCATTGACTTCGATTCTAACTCACGCCCGGCGTATGCAACAAAGTTCAATGTGACACTGTGTCATCCGGCTTTTGCCGCCCGACCCATGCCTATTATATTCTCGGACATTACCGAAAGTCAAAACGTCATTCGCTCAAGCGAAATTCTGCCAAAATCCTATCAAGGCAGAAAGACGAGACTTTCCCGGTATTGCCTTGACCATAATCCGCATCGCTCGTGCGTTGAAAGGTCCTATGACCCGCTAGACCCGTTAGGAGCGTTCTTTACTCTCGGTCGGTGGGATCCGCGTGCCCTATAGGACCCTCGCCCGGGGCTGTCCACCCTGGGAGGTCGAAATACAGGTGGAATACGAGGGGCTTATAGACGTAGTGACGGAACCCACTGATCCAGGATCTAGAGTAGTTGCGAAAAAAGAAGGGCAAACCCCCTTTTCCAACCAAATAGAAATAAATAAAAGACATTGTTTTAAGTAAATTTGAACAATTAATGTAATCATAATTGCATTTTCCTATCTCTGATATCCCTAATCGAGACCTCCTCGGTCCGATTCTCTCTCTCGACCTTCTTCATGGTCAAACCCCTAATCGAGACCTCCTCGGTCCGATTTCCGATTTTCCTATCTCGACCTTTCATGGTCAAACCCCTAATCAAGACCTCCCTCGGTCCGATTTCCGATTTTCCTATCTAGACCTTTCATGGTCAAATCCTAATCGAGACCTCCTCGGTCCGATTTCCGATTTTCTATTCCGACCTTTCATGGTCATATCCCTAATCGAGACCTCCTCGGTCCGATTTCCGATTTTCCTATCTAGACCTTTCATGGTCAAATCCCTAACCGAGATCTCCTCGGTCCGATTTCTGATTTTCTATTCCGACCTTTCATGGTCAAACCCTAATCGAGATCTCCTCGGTCCGATTTCCGATTTTCTATTCCGGCCTTTCATGGTCATATTCCTAATTGAGACCTCCTCGGTCCAATTTCCGATTTCCCATCTCGACCTTTCATGGTCAAATCCTTAATCGAGACCTCTTCGGTACAATCTCCAAATTTCAATCTTGACCTTTCAAGGTCTCATCTTTTCCGATCAATTAGGATTAGGAGAAAATGTGTTTTGAGTAAAAAAAACTTAAGCGATAAGTGCATGTTACTTGAGCCTTTAGCCTAAACACTTACCTCCAAGTCTAAATCTTACCTACCTTACCTATCCTCGAGCCTAAACTTTGCCTATCCCTTTCCCGCAGCGAGAAAGAAGTGTGCTAGAATATCGGGTTAAAGGCGGCTTTTCGGAGAAAACCTTAGGTTCGGGGGAATCGAGCTCGGAGAGTCGGAATGGCGATTTGGACGAAAACGGTGAGGGTGCAGGGAAATCGGAGATGGTTAGGAAGGAAGAATTAATCCCGGCTTTGGAAAATGCCCATAAGATTCATGAGGAACAGCAAGCCATGCTTATTGACGCACTCCGTCGTCATGGAGTTCAAGTCACGCTGAGTCGAACGGTTCTCTCGGTGTTAGTCGAAGATGAGACTTTGGAAACAGTAGGATTTCGCCCCCGCCCTATAACCAATACCTTCCTCCATCCACATATGATCCCTTGCCGAGGACCACCCCTCCTCGGTCCTTTCCAACATCCCAGCCTCATCGGGCTTCATTGCCCTCGGCTCGTAACGGATTGGGCTTCACCCCACTGTCTCTCACTTTTCACCAATACCGCCAGGTTATGCTCCAACCTCACATAATCAATTTGAGATATGTGGCTATGTTCTCAAGCCCCTATACCCACCCGAATGCGATCATGAGTTGCCAAAGGATGATCCGAGTTTTCAGCCGTCACCTACCGGACTTAATGAATTCAGCCGCTGGTGCTACTTGTGTTTCCTTCCGCCGATAAAGTCCTGTTGCGATTTCCAATAACTCGAGAGTCCCCGTTGACCCCCATGTGGTAATATTGATGGAACAAGTCCAACAGATGCAAGAGAAGTTTGACCTCATGATGAGTATCAATACCCCTTGACCCCGCACGTCGAACCAAGCAAGGAAATGACTCCACCAAACATGACCCAATGCCACTCAAAGACCAAACGGCAACCGTACCCATGTCGCACCAGTTCCTCACAAAGGAAAGAGTGTCGTAGCCTCCTTCACCAAATCCAACAATGGAACCAACTGGACAATGGAACTCCGAGTCTTGAGAACAACAATGTCTCCCGAAAACTCCGCAATACGGATATGCCTTTAAGCAAGATCTTTGGAAAAGCCGATGAAAGAAAAGCTGATAAAGCCACTGGAGAATTGGAAACCCAGGAATCCCCATGTTCGGTTGGATGAATCCAAGCATTGTCTTTTCCATCAATACCATGGGCACAACACTGATGATTGCACCTATTTGAGGCATGAGATCCAGAAGCTGATAGAAAAAGGGAAGCTCGAGAACCTCCATGGGCCAAAAACAAAGCTATAGTAAGAGGTCGATTCAGGAAGTGCAAGATCGAAACATGGCCCGATGATTCTGGGATGCCCACGAGCAAAGTTTTCAATGATTTGGTGAAACGAGGTCTTCTCACACCTCTCGAGAATTATAAGCCAAGAAACCCCAGTAGAGTTGACAGGACCAAGTTCTGCGAGTACCACAAGCATTTTGGACATGTGACAGACAAGTGTGTGGATCTGAAGAAAGAAATTCAGTGGCTGATCTACGAAGGAAAGCTCAAGTTACCTGGCAGTCCAACCCGCGAAGAGTATCTAGACTAGGGTCTATCTATCCTTAAGTAAAAAAAAAAAAAAAAAAAGAAAAGAAAAATAGTCCCTCAGTCAACCTTCGTAGGTTCTAGTACTTTTCTCTTTCAATCAAGTCCTCTACGGACATTGTATTTAATCTTCAATTTTCTATAAAAGAGTCTTCTTCTTTTCTTACTAGACTTAAGACATTATTTGCATACCTACATTACATTTAATGAAATGGTTTTATTTTATATGATCACTTGCATTGCTCAACAAATAATCTCTCGAAATAATTAACATTCTGATTAATCGGTGTGAGAAAGTCAACTAATGCCATCAAGCCATACACTTTCCTCACCCCGCAAAAGGCCTTCATCAAAGCCATACACTTTCCCAAACCATGTCCTCCCCATCACCTTGACCAAGTCAACAACGGCGGCATCATCAAGGGACAGCAAAAGGCCACTCAGCTTCAAAAGATTGACCCCGTGTCGGCAACAACCTCAAGGGTATCAAGAATGTTCAAGCAGGGGCTCGCCTTGGCCCTCAGGTGCTTCAAAAAAAAAAAAAAAATGTAGTGCGAAAAGAGTAATACCCAGCTAGGCTGAAAATCCCAAAAAAGGGCAGTCTAGGCAAAAAACAGGGTTGCACATATAAAAAAAAAATCTTAGTGCAAAAAGAGTAATGCCCAGCTAGGCTGAAAATCCCAAAAAAGGGCAGTCTAGGCAAAAAACAGGGTTGCACATAAAAATAAAAGAAAAAAAATGAGGCCAAGGACCCAGCACCGCCAATCAAAAGCTTGACGAACAGGCAAAATCAAAGCTCGAAGAATAGATGTTGTCGATAACAATGGGGCGATCGAAGCAAAAGCAGAAGCATCTCATAAGCCTTTAGGCACATGCAAAATCCTTCCTCCCCCAATTGAAAGACGAAAATCAGAAGCAACCGTCCAAAGATGACTTGGTCAAGGAATCATCCCGAGGCCCACGCCTCATCATCATCATCTCATCCTAAGCCTTTTCACTAAAGGAACCACAAATCCCAAAGCCTAAACAGTCCGGCCAAGGCCGAACTACGGCGACCTGAGCTCCTCACAATGAGGGGAACGTAGGCAACCAGAAATGGTCCGGTCATAAGCATATTCAAATCCCAGAGAATTTGGTCTCATCCAAAAGACCTCTCCCATAGACACAGTCAAATCCCAGAAAACCTGGTCTCATCAATGACCTCCCTATACACAAACCTTTCTTTCACACCCAGCCAACCTTGATCCTCGACACTGGTTGACTTTCTCCTCATGATTAATCAGAATGTTTGTTCATATCGAGATTAATGGTTGAACAACCCGAACATCAATAAAGGGTTTTAAGCAATCTTGTGATCATTGTAAATAAAACAAGTTTTCAGATGTCTTGACAAGTCTTCTCTTTCTACATCTTAGGAAAAATAGTGCTAAACACTGATTTTCTGTCAGCAGGAGCTTCCATACACTTTTACAAACCCTTCTACGCTTATACTCTCCCAAAAGAGTCAAACCCAAAGCAAGTTTTGTGCCTACATCGAATAAGGCCATCGGAATAATACAAGATCGGGATCTATTCCCACCTTTCGAAAAATATGCCCCTGCATGTATAAATTTCTAAGAATATTTTCTTTCACATTTCCTTTAGGTTGACTGATTGACTAAAGAAAATAAAAAATAAAAAATAATAAAAAAAGAGAGAGAGAGAGAAGTATAGGTTTTCCCTTTTCTGCTACAATTCGCATTAGGGCTGCCTTGACACTCTTCGAGTTTGGGGCTTTGCCAAGCCATTTCCTTAGACTGGGGCTTCTTTAGCCATTTTTGGGGTCCGCCTCAGGTTCCTCGCCCATAAGATGGATCCAGTCTTGGTCATATCAATCTCAGGATCAATTTTACAGTACCAATCATATTGGGATCTTCTCCTTAGACCGGGCTTCACCAAGACCTCACCTACTCGCCTTGTCCATTGGGCTTTGTCACCAGTGGTTTTGCCAATGAAAGGATCTTTCCTTACTTCAACAAGATATTGGGGCTTTGCAGAAAGTTCTTCCTTAGACCGGGGCTTCGATAAGTTGCATCCATCCCTAGAAGAGAGGATTGGTCCCTTCAACATACGCTTTGGTTATAAAGCATCAGCTTCAAATGCTAGAGTGTGAGAAAAGAACATTCGCCGAGACCCGAGGTTCAAACCCAGGTCTCGGCTCAAGAGGGAATGCTAGTCCACGTAGACAACATCTCAAAGAACAACAACAGTTTCGACCCGCGCCCAAGGGATACAACCCCACTTGTTTGAAACCCGTCTTAAACAATTCCAAAATACATTCCATATGTATATCCAGACCCAGTCCCTACCATGTTTCCAAGAGAAAAATCATCCCTAGGCTCAAGTAACGTGCCAATTGCTAATGATAACGTTTTCTCCCAAAAGCGCCTTCGTTACTTCCGTTATAACGAGATAACACCGGGCGACAGCTTCCTAATTGTCAAAACGTCGAAAATCCTAGACATCGTTCCTAACCTGTCTAGGTAAAGTTTGAACTACGATCAAGGCTTGATTCCTCCGGGATACGTAGGTAGCCTTTCATAAAGGTTCAGCCCATCCGACCACTTTGGTCACCTTTTCTTCCTCCACTCTCCAATGGTGCGTAAGCTTTTCATAAAAGTCCAATTTTATGACCATATTGGTCACCCCTTTTGATTTGGAACATTCCTATGAAGGATTGGTTGTCGACCTCCTAGGTCACCCCGTTTCCATCCTTATAGGAAGGGACCAAATATCTCTTTGCCATTGTCCCAAGGAGGCCAGGTAGGTGATCTCTTTGATCCCCCAATTCCAACCTGTGATTCCATTCCAGCCCAAAGGCAATGAAAAGCACGGTTCGAGCTTATTAAGTCGCGCGACATAACAAGCCATGTCGTGCGACATAACAAGCCACATCGTACATCGACATCGCAACTTCTGTTCTCCCTGGGCAATCCCCGACTTGTCAATAGCCGCAAATACCACCCATCCACTTCTCAAATGCATAGGGAGGGTTCATTTACCCCATGTACACCCATACATTCATATTCAAGCCAAAAATTCATTCAAGTCACCCAGCTTCTAGCCGTTTATCGTACATCATCTCATAAACGTGTGCAAAAGAGAAAAAGGCTAGCAATGTACATTCAAACCAAAATAGACCAAGTCTAAGAAATGTGCATAAGCAAAAATGACATGTTTTCCCTAAAAGGGTACAATAGCCAAAAGTCTCGGGGAAGGGGGCTACTGAATCCTCTCCATCACCCTCTCCATCATCCTCTCCCTCATCTCCATCCTCGTCGTCATCCTCGGCCTCCTCTCGGCTCATCGTCGGGATCGTCCGAAGGTGCCTCGTAAGCTATGGTCCCCGTGCGATAGTAGTCGTCAAGCTCCGTGATGACGACAGAGTCAAGCTCGTAGTACGTAGCCGTCTCAGCCTCCCCATCCTCATCATCATCATCGTCAATCTCAATGGAGTCTCAGAAGAGGCACATTTGCAGTCTTTGTCCGAGGCGTCGGTCCTCTAGTGCTCCCGCTGGGTGCCCACGTCATCAGTAGCGGCTCTTCTTCCTTCTCGGTTGGCGAGGTGGAGAGATATCAATCGAACCCCTGTGACCGGCACCGATTCTTCCGTAAACTCATGCCTTTCTGGAGCTTGCCAATCATGCCCACAGCGCCGGTATATGCCCTGGTCAAGTGCCTGTAAGCCTGAGCTGACACCTGTTACAAGCAGACATAACAAGTGTCAAAATACAGTTCTTGATAATAAAAAAAAAGAGATGCAAGCAATCCAAAGAGATGTAAGGAGCAATACTTACAGATCTAGAACCTCGCGGGAGCACCAGATGAGGATGAGTCTGTGACATATCAATGTGAGCTCGCCTCATGCGACCGCCACCCTGATAATCAATGAAAGTCGGGGGCAAAGGAGGTCTAGCTACGTAGCCAGTCGAAGGCCCCGCGCTATGAGCGCCATAACCAACCCTGGTCTGTGGGGACTGAAGATGTCTAGCCACGTACAAAGTATAGTCCCCCTCCCGTGTGTAGAGATGTGCTGCCATGCCTACAATCAGAGCATCTACATTCGCCAACTGGCGAGGCAGCCACATCCTAGCTGGAGGATCATCAGGGATCCGAGCGTGCCTATTCGGCCCATGCTGTCTATACACTCTCTCTCCTAGATACAAGGCGTCTCCAGACAAGCCCACTAGCAGCTTGCGACACTCTGTCAAGTGCGCAGCATGATCCAAATCCAGGTCATCGTAACGGCCAGTCCAGGGGAACAAGCTCAGCCTGTGGAATCCCACTCGTGCATGTCGGCGTGTCGTGATACGAGGCCGTGATCCCGCACCTCGAACCCTCCGGTGTCCGGTCCTGTTTCCCGGCATTCTTTGTCCACCGACGAAGAGCGGGAAAAGTGGTGGCAGGAAACTCATCCCGTATCCGCCACTCATAAACCTAAAGTACTCAAAGGCCCAAGCACGAAAAGGAGAAGAAGAAGTCAAAACAGGGAAAACAAGGGATATAATGAAATGCGCAAAAGAAAAAAGATCAAGGTGAGAGAATACCTCGAAAGCCAGATGAAAGCAGGTGAAGTACTTCGCCTTCCCTCGGCTGACGTCATCTAGGGCCAAATACATCTTAGCTAAGCCTCGCCTCCCCTGTGACGTATTCCCGACGGTATCCCGGGCTCTCAAAAGCTCCAATAGTGAAACCAAGGCAAGTAGATGCGCTGTTAATGAACAGCATGTCGGAAAAGCCCACCCATACAAAAGCTCTAGCCAATCTCTCGGCTCTCACCGGCTCTCAACGGGATCATCTACCACGGTGTAGTCCCCGCTTCGCCCTCAATCAGGCCATGTAGCACCCCCAACTCATATCCATTCCCCTTCTTGATCCGGGGAACGAAACCAAGTAAGCCCATAAAATCATCATCAGCAATAGGTGGGCTCAACTCCTGCATGTGCTCCTCCATGTAGAGCGGCTCATCCGTAAAGGGCGATCTGTGATGACCGCAAAGTCCAGGAGCGACCGTCGTCTCACCCCAAGAGAAGTGAAATGAGTGAGTGGTCTCCCACCGTAACTCTCTGAATGCCCTCACTGCATCCACACTCCTCCGAGTGCCCCAGATGGCCTTCGCCATCTCAAAAATTGCCCTAGCCCGGCGGCAGAAATCATGCCCTTAGGCGAGTCCACTGCTTCCCGGCTACCCGACAAGCTATCCCATAGCTCGCCAATCACCTCGGGGAGCCACGGGTGCGCAATCCCCGCAAGAAAACATGGCACAAGTATTAATATTTCGTGCTATTTCGAAAAATCATCTCAAGCAAAAATGGGTCAAAACGGATCAATGAATGGCATGCATTACACCTCCGAGATCAATCTATGATTTCATGCCGGTTCATTCATTCATAAGCCCGACTGAAGGCACTCGGTTCAAATTGATTTCACAAATTGAAAAAAATTTCAAGAAACCCTAGGTTTCTTACCTCATCCTTCTTCCCGGCATCCGAAGTATGCTCATCGAGCCGTGGGTAGAAATCTCCTCTTGGTGCGTCCGGAAGAAACGGCCGTTGATTCCTTTGCACCCCCTTTCTTCGAGTAGCTAAGTTGGCATGTTGAGAAGCCCTCTTGGTCGGATAGAGCCTAGGAGGCATTCTTCAATTGAATCGGACCGAGAAGTGTTGGATTTCTCTCGATTTCCTTCGAATCTCCCTCTCTCGATTGCTCTCTCTCTTCCTCACCGTCGCCTCCCCTCAATTTCAAGTCCAATTGAATTTCAAATGGCGACTGTGCGTATTTTTAATAAATCTGTCCACGTGGCTGTTATGTCGTGCGACATACTAAGCCCCCGTGGCCGATTTTACCATTTTTCCCCGAAGGCTCAATTTCACGATTTTGTCCCCCGTATGCTGTTTTACCCTTTGTGCCCCGGACCTTTCACTTGGGCATGCAATTTCCGTTATCTTTTAACCAAGATAACATCTTTTTTAAAATATCCCTTATCTCTTAAGCAATTAAGCTTTCTTCCCGCCGCCTCCGTTAATTCCGTTATAACGGGATAACGCTAGGTGACAACCTCCGAATTGTCGAGTTCTTCTTAACTTAAGCTACCTCTGGTGACGTATGCTTAAGTCATTCAAACTTTGGCAACCCATATCTCTGATTCGAAAGAGATTGAGACGTACGCTTAAATCATTCAAACTTTAGATACCCATATCTCTGATTTGAAAGAGATTGAGAAGTATGCTCAAGTTTTCCAAACTTTAGATACCCATATCTCTGATTCGAAAGAGATTGAGAAGTATGCTCAAGTTTTCCAAACTTTAGATACCCATATCTCTGATTCGAAAGAGATTGAGAAGTATGCTCAAGTTTTCCAAACTTTAGATACCCATATCTCTGATTCGAAAGAGATTGAGACGTACGCTTAAATCATTCAAACTTTAGATACCCATATCTCTGATTCGAAAGAGATTGAGAAGTATGCTCAAGTTTTCCAAACTTTAGAAACCCATATCTCTGATTCGAAAGAGATTGAGAAGTACGCTCAAGTTTTTACAAACTTTAGTTACCCCTATAGTGACGTAATGCCCTGTAGCCTATTTTACAAATTTACCCCTGTGGCTCATTTTGTTTGCCATTGGCATTTTCAATTCTATTTTCAAATGATTCGGGTACGTCCCATTTCTTTTACAAAAAATTATCGGGTACATCCCACTTTCTTTACAAAATCATTGAGTCCTTCTTACTTCTTTACAAAATTTCGATCTCTCTCGCGATCTCCGTCATTCCAAGGTGGAAGAATGACATTTCGCTCTATCTCGCGATCTCCGTCATTCCAAGGTGGAAGAATGACATTTCGCTCTATCTTTCGATCTCCGTTATTCCAAGGTGGAAGAATAACATTTCGATCTCTCTCGCGATCTCCGTCATTCCAAGGTGGAAGAATGACATTTCGCTCTATTTTTCGATCTCCGTTATTCCGAGTTAGAAGAATAACATTTTGATTCAGTCAAAGCTTGAACTACGACCTGGCTTGATTCCTCCGGGATACGTAGGTAGCCTTTCATGAAAGGTCCAGCCACTCGACCAACTTGGTCACCCAATCCGTCTCGGCATTCGCCAGATTGGATCCTTTTCTATCGACAACCCCACTCGCCCTGCAAGTGACGTTGCCGAGGGGCTTCTGTAAGTACCCAAATCTGGCTCATGCCTTCCGGTTAATTTTCCCGGCAATTCCGGTAATTTTTCCGGTAATTCCTCGGACTTTCCTAGAGTTCCGGAACAATTCCGGAACTGTTTCAAATCACCTAAGGGGATAAGAGACTGCTTGGAGCCAAAGAAACACGTTTTTATTTCATGAGGAATTCCCTTCTAGAAGACTGCCACCTTGCATGTTTCTAGAAGGATCCAGATGTGGCTACTTATGTCGTGCGACATAATAGGCCATGAAACCTTCTAGAAACCTGCCACCTTGCATGTTTCTAGAAGGAACTGCATGTGGCTACTTATGTCGTGCGACATAACCAGCCAGAGAGAGTTCTAGAACCATGCCACCTTGCATGTTTCTAGAAGGAAAGCAGTTATGGCTTGTTATGTCGTGCGACATAACAAGCCCATGCAGGCAGCCTATAAATAGAGGCCTTCACCTCTCATTTTAGACACCTCTTCCACCCCTCAGTCCCCCTCTATAGGGAATATGCCCAGAAGCCTCCTCCCTCTTCATATACCCCCAAAATATCCACTAATCCTCCCAAATCAATCCCACACACACTTCCCACACACACACTTCATACACACATCAAGAACCAAGGATTCTCAAGAAACGAAGGCTCAATCCCATCCCCAGAAGCTGCTGTTTTGAAGGCCCCTATATCTAACTTGATATAGAGGGTCGTGGTCTTCAAGGGTAACGATTTTCTACCCATTTCCTTTCCTTATCTTCATCATACATGGAATCTCTATGCTAAATGCTTTAATAATGTGATATTCTGAATAAAGTTGCATGCTTTAGCTTCATATTTCATAGATCCACATCTGATTTCATTACATTTCCTATAAAAGCCCCGATTTGGCTTGGTTTTGCATGAAAACTCAAGATGAGTGTGGATCCCTCATATCCACACCCTCTTGAAGTGTTCATTATTGTTAAAAATGCTCCCCGAGATTTGTTGGTGAAGTAACTTGACCATTTTGGTGCCTTGTTACCTCTCGCAAATCTCGGTGTAAAGCCTCTGCAAAATGGCTAGTTATGTCACGCGACATAGGCGGCCTATGTCACGCGACATAAGTAGCCGGTTTCGAAGCTTCACGGTTTCAAGCCGTAGTACGATGTTAACCCCCATAATGCTAATACACGATGTTTAGATAATATCTATGTACATAATATGTCATCTTTTCATTAAAATACCATTCTCATACATAAAGGTGCATCCTTTGCACCTAAATCCCATTTTTCATGCATTAAAATCATTCCTTTTCCATTTAAAATCCCTTTTCACATTAAAGATGCACTCTTTGCACAAAGATCATTTCTTTACATAAAAAAGCATCCATTTGCAATCAAATGCATCATTTTCAAACCAAAAATGCCATCTTTTCACTAAAGTATCATTTTTACATGCATTCCCTCATGTCCCCATTAGCAACCTTGGAACGGACCGGTGTAAAAGTTCTCATCTTTGCATCGTTCCTTCCATTAAAGGTTCACTATTTCTTTAGAAAAGGGACACCTTGAACTCTATATCTCCGATTATCGCTTAAGAAAGAGTATGAAGCCTCTATACGAGCTCGACCGTCTTAAAGCGTAGGATTGATGAGCTAAGGACCCTCCTTTTCTAAAGAACCTCATCTTTGACCAAAAGAGAGTCATTCTCTCGATCACGCAAGTCCCGAGGGTCCCGAGGTTTAAAATGCGATGATCACAAGTCATAAGATGAGGACGGGATCATAATCCCAAATACATAAAATTTCAAGGAATCCCGAGCGACAACCAACAAATGGTTTGTACGTCCAGAAGACGACTTGGGACATTCCCTCCTTATTTTCAAACACATGCACACAAGAAAGCACGCAAGCAAGCACGATTAATGAAATCATGGGAGACTTGCTCCGGCAAGGCACCTTGGGTGAACGCCAAACGTTCTTCCCAAGGGGTAACTTAACCTCCGAACCCAAGTAAAACCTTTTTTTCAAAGTTTTGAGGTAATCAAAATGGCGTGGCGACTCCGTTTTTCAAATAACTCGGATGTCTTCAAACTCGCGTGAATCCAACAAAACAAAATTTGGGCACACATTCACACCTCTACCCATTTTAAAGACAACAATTTCCAACAACACCACATATAATACGAAGAAATACTCCCAAGAGGCTGTTGAAGATCCAAGAAGGTGAAGAAGAAGGCCAAGAAGCTCCCTCCCTCCTCCTTGAAGATCCAAGACCAACCTCTCCTCCTAGCTCCGCCCGAAGAAGAAGGAAGCCATTGGTAACCTCGCACGCCCTAACCTCGCATCCTAATTGCTTTATAAATTGCTCATTGCATTACTTTTATATTGCTTGGGACTTGGTAGATTAAAGAGCATATCTTCATATTCCCCTTCCCCTTTTGCATGCATTAGACATCATTTGTCATAAAAATGTAGTCTTTTCCTATAAAGGTGCATCCTTTGCACCTAAAACCCCCATTTTCAAATAAAAATGTCATCTTCATGCATCCTTTGCATATAAAAATCAAATCTTTTCAATCAAAATGCATCATTTGCATCCAAAATCACTTTTCCAAGCATCATTTGCTTTAAAGACCATGTCTTTACCATAAACTAGCATCATATGCTTTTCAAAATGCAATCTTTATGCATCATTTGCATAATGAATGCCAATTTCTTCAAAAAATGCATCATTTGCATAAAAATCAAATCTTTATGCATCATTTGCAATAAAGATCATTTCTTTAAACTAAGTGCATCATTTGCAACCCAAAAATGTCATCTTTTCATTAAAGTGTTATTTTTACATACATTTCCCCCATTCCCCCATTAGTAACCTAGGAATGGACCGGTGTAAAAGATCATATCTTTACATCGTTCCTTCCATTAAAGGTTCCATATTTCTTTAGAAAGGGACAACCTTGAACCCTATATCTCCAATTATCGCTTAAGAAAGAGTATGAAGCATCTATACGAGCTCGACCGTCTTAAAGCATAGGATTGATGGGATAAGGACCTTCCTTTTCTAAAGAACCTCATCTTTGACCAAAAAGAGAGTCATTCTCTCGATCAAGCAAGTCCCGAGGGTCCCGAGGTTAAAAATGCGATGATCACAAGTCACAAGATGAGGATGGGATCATAATCCCGAATACATAAATTCCAAGAAATCCCGAGCGACAACCAACAAATGGTTTGTACGTCCGGAAGACGACTTGGGACATTCCCTCCTTATTTTCAAACACATGCACACAAGAAAGCACGCAAGCAAGCACGATTAATGAAATCATGGGAGACTTGCTCCGGCAAGGCACCTTGGGTGAACGCCAAACGTTCTTCCCAAGGGGTAACTTAACCTCCGAACCCATAAAACCTTTTTTTCAAAGTTTTGAGGTAATCAAAATGGCGTGGCGACTCCGTTTTTCAAATTAAACCGGATGTCTTCAAACTCGCGTGAATCCAACAAAAACAAAATTTGGGCACACATTCACACAGATGCAAATATAGTTGAGGGGTCAGACTGTACAAAGTCAGAAAGTGAAGGACATGAATGAGAGATAGATGGTACTGATTCATATCCATTGAGTTCGTTAATACAGAAAGCCCTCTTTAGTCTTCTACATTGAACACAAACATGTAACAAAGTGTTAATTTCATTTGAAGCTTACGTCAAATCTGTGGTTTAATACCGTAAGTTGATAGCAGATATATTTGAATTAATTTAAGTATACTCTTGATCCCTTAATATATGGTTACAAAACTATTGTATCGTATGTGTGAAACTGTGAATAAAACTTACTGGCTGAGTAAGGTAGCTAAATGCAGCATTGATAATGATTGACCCCATGAAAGCGATCAATGGAAACACCCCGAGATCTCGAAGTCCTGAATGAGCATGGTAACTAATTAATTGAGTAGTAACTAAAGAGATTTAGGAATTAATGGATGGATAATGATATGTATAGTGAAAACGTGTAGGGAAACACCATAGCGAAAACGTGTAGTCCGTTTGATTGTAACAAATCTTTGTGTACCCCACTAATAGAAACTCATCCAACGGTTTACACATTTTCACTATGAGTATTTCCTATGCATTTTCACTTTGTGTATCATTGTCCTTAATGAATTACCAGATAAATTATCGGATTTAATTACCCCTATAAGTCTCCCAAGGATAAATGATGCCATTCTTGTCTTGATCAAAGAAGGAAGCATGTCGCTGAAGCACAGTCATGCCTTGGTTGTCTCGTCCTGGCGTTCCATTTGGTTGGTCTATATCTGGGGAAACCAAAGCTCTTGCCAAATCTATTTTGGAAATAAAAGAAAAATAAAAAATTAGTTATTTGAGCTCACTTAGATATATTGATTGACAAATAATAACTAAAAAAAAGATATTCTGACAAATGGAAAATGCAATATGTTTATGCAAGGTGTTACTAATTCATATCCATATCTTAACCATGAAGGTAGTGTTGGAACAGCACGCTCAAAGTTGATTATCCTAGTGAAATTTTGAAATACTTAATATTGAAAATAATGCAATTTGAATTAATTCGGAAAAAGAAAATGAATCTATTTATAGAGATCTTAAAACTTACATGGCTTTGGAAGGAAATCGTCCAAGTCGGCCCGAACCATTCTCTCTACAGTTATTGGTGCCAAAGGTGCCTCTGTAGCCATTGCATCCTCCTCATTGATTCCTGCCATTCCTCCCTTCTTTTTTTCAAAGACCTCTCAGGAAGACAGATGAGTTGGTAAGATTATTAAAAAAAACATAATAGAATCTAATAACGCAAATAATAACCCTGATTCACCAAGAGACTGAGCGTACGAATCGAAAGCATAAACTCACTTGTTAACGGCTTCGCCGTTGACTTTGACGGTATCCTTGTTTTCGTCCATTCTATATCACACAGATCCAAACCCTAACCTTCACCGGCGACACCTTCACATTGGCCAACAAAGAACCCAAATGGTGGCTTGGCGAGCCCATCTGGGAGACCGTCGTCAATCACGACCTAAAGGCATCCTCCTATTTCGGCTTTGGCGTAGTGGTAATCAAAGAGTTTTGCCCAGTCCAAATACTGTCTTGAATTATTTCGATTTTCCTAGGGATTATGTTTGATTTGGGAATTTAGCATAAGAGTGGGGGAAGAGGAGGACGGGAAGAGGCGCTGAACTGTTTGAGGGGAAAATGTTGAGGTTGGAGGAGAAGATGTGATCGGTCAAAACTGAAACTAAGGAGGAAAAGGAATTGCGTTGAAAGAACTTGGAGGAGATCGTGGGGGACAAAGTGGTACGGGCCGTTGGATCGAAAAGCTAAGAATTAATCTCAGCCCCTCTTTATGTGTAAGTCAATTGGCGGTTACCTGGACCTCTATTGTTTTATAGATGATCTTTTTCAAATATAATTTTTCATAGTTTAATATATATTAGCAAATTTAAAATTTTAAAAATGAATAGCAAGAATATTTATACATCTTTTTAATCCTAAAATCAACATTTTCAAAATAATTCTTAAATATAAAATAGTTATTCATTTAGGATGGATGGAATATTCAATATACTATCGAAAAAAAAAATTAACTCGATCTTAAAAAGTTAAGTTTGTTATTTTATTGTATTTTCGGAGAAAATGGCACCATATTGCCTCATGTTTACAAGTTCATGCAATTTGGGTTTCAATGTTTCAATTATGTATGTGTGTGTCGAAATTTATACTTTTTTTTTTTTTGCAATCAATAAAAGAAAAAGCCGATAAAATTAGTTGGAGATAACAAAGTAGATGAAAAACTTATTAGCTCCTTGGAAAAATGCATTATCAATAGACATGCCGGGTCGAAATGAATCGTCGATTTACGGTTGAAAACGTCTTTTCGATCGAACCCGTAGTTCCAACTTATGGTTCACAGTTTGCCAGATTTAGACGGTGTTTTTTTTTACACCCAAAGGATATTTTGATTTGTTTTCTAGTTTTTTTATGTGAGAAATAAAATGCATTGATGCGTTCTATTTATAAACCCAAAAACATTTTTAAATTTTTTTATTACTCACTCCTCAATTTTCAAAAGGAGACAAGGGCTTAAAATTTAGACAAGTGATAACACAAGTACACACTATACACTTGTCAAACACACACACAAAGAGTCAAGGTTTTGGGAGAAAAAGGTTAATATTATTTTGAAAATTTACGGTTTAACCAGCTGTTCAAACATGCGGTGTAAACCGTCGGTCGAGTAGGTAAAACCGAATTTGAACCTTGAACTGGCAATCTATGGTTTGGTCGGTTTGGCAATTCGGGTTTTCAACGATTTGGTAACGGTTGAAAACCCCCCATTCGACGGTTTGTACAGGATTACATGGCGTGTCTAGTTATCATGAAATTCATCTATATATATATATATACAAACTATTTATTCCAAAATCATCAATATATATACAAACTATTTCCCCAAACTAGGGACTTCGTAATCTCCTTGATTGACTAGGAGATCTCTACTTCCTAAACTCAAAGATATACATATCAAAACATATCAACTACTCCCTCCGTCCCAGCGAAAGAGTCGGTAAATTTGTCCGACACGCAAAATAAGAAATGTGAAGTAGGAAAGAGAAAAAGTTTAAATGTTGTGAGTATGAAAAATTAAATAGGAGAGAGAATGAGTGGGAGGTGATGTAAGAAAGATAATGTTGTGAGTGTAAAAGTAAAGTAGGAGAGAGAATGAGTGGAGAGAATAGTGATTTAAGGTTTCCTTTTTGGGAAAGTGGCTTTTTAAATGGGACGCCCAAAAAGGAAATAAATGGCTCTTTCGCTGGGACGGAGGGAGTATATATTATATCATACACCCGCAGTCGAAGCGGGAGTAGGTCGTATGCTAACACTGTCCCGAAAATCTTTAAAAAGTACGCGTGGAAGTCCTTTTGTAAAAATGTCAGCAAGTTGATAACGGGATGGAACATGATACACACGAAGCTGTCCTTTCTCCACCTTTTCCCGAACAAACAATATATCCAACTCTACGTGTTTCGTTCGTTGGTGTTGAACCGGATTACCCGACAAATATATGGCACTAATATTATCACAATACACCATTATGGCTCTTGAAATAGGAACCCCTAGTTCAAGTAATAAATTATGAAGCCAGCATGACTCAGCCACAACATTTACCACACCTCTATACTTCGCTTCGGCACTAAAATTAGACAAAGTGTGTTGTCATTTAGAAGACCAAGAAATCAAATTATTACCCAAGAACACACAATAACCCGAGGTAGAGCAGCAGGTATCTGGGCAACCTTCCCAGTCCGCATCTGTGTATGCCGTGAGTGAGGTACAAGGAGATTTAGACAGGTGCAAACCGAGTGGAAGAGTGCCTTGTACATACCTCAAAATTCGTTTAAGGGCAACCATATGCTCTTGCTTTGGATCATGCATATGTAAACATACCTGCTGAACTGCATAACTAATATTTGGACGGGTAAAGGTAAAATATTGCAATGCTCTTGCCAAACTTCGTTAATTTATGTGATCCTAAAAGGGAACCCCACCAGAGTTGCCAAGCTTCAATTTTAACATGTGTAAGAGACGGTTTGCAAGAATTCATGCTGGCCCGTTCCAAAATATCTTCGGCATATTTTTGTTGACACAAAAATAATCCCCCATCATAATGAGTCACAGCAATGCCTAGAAAATAATTTTGCGGCCCAAGATCCTTCATAACAAATTCAGAGGCAAGAGTAGTCATAAAATATTGCCAAAGATGTGGTGAGGATAATATCATCGACGTATAAGAGTAAGTATGATGGATCCTTACCACGTTTATACACAAACAAAGAATGATGGAGACATAATCAGCAAATCTCTTATACCAAGCCCGCGGTGCATGTTTAAGTCCATATAGAAATTTCTTACGTAAGCACACATAGTCTGGATGGTTGTGATTAGGGAAACCCATAAGTTAATGCATATAAACAGTCTCTTGGAGAGCACCATGAAGGAAAGCATTTTTGACATCTATTTAGTTAATAGACCAAGACTTAGCCAGTACCAGACTGAGTACTGTCCGTATTGTGGCCGACTTCACAACTGAACTAAAGGTCTCCGAGCAATCAATTCCAACCTGTTGAGACCTGCCATCACTTGCAAGATGGGCTTTATGTCTCTCAAAATAACCATCAGGTTTTTTCTTGTGAGAAAAAATCCACATACAACCTATAACATTCACATTAGGGGGACGGGGCACAAGTTCCCACGTCTTATTTATTATAATAGCGTCAAATTCATCTTTCATAGTTGTTTCCAATTTGGGTCGGATAAAGCAAATTTAGGATTATTAGGGAGAGGAGATGGAGAAATAGTGGAAAGTACATTGAATTGATGCTTTGGTTTGACAATGCTGCTCATACCATGAGTGGTCATAGATCTGGGATAAGCCAAAGGAGGACCAGGTGATGTTGGAATGGGCTGGTCCAAAATGTTGGAAGGCGGACCAGAAGCAGGCTAGACAGAGGGAGGAGAACTTGGGATGGTCTGGAAGGGAGGCCCAAGTAGGATCAATAGGTGATTTAGGCGAACTGTTAGGCGCCTGGACCCGTGGACTAATAGGTGGGGTTATGGGCCGAGCGAGCTAGCCAGGTAGTTGGGCCGAGGGAGAGACTAGTGGATAAAAAAGAGGATGAAACAGCTTGTCTAAAAACTGTAATCCAGAAGGGCAGTGTTTTACGTGAGGAAGGTGTGTTTGGCAAAGGGAAATTGACGTTCATCAAACACTACATGACAGGATATAATGATTTTATGGGAGGAGAGATCATAACACTTATATCCCCTATCGTTTGAAGGATATCCTAGGAAAACAGATAGATTAGAATGATTTTGAAGTTTGTGAATTGTAGAGGAGGGAAGGAGCGGGAAACACAAACAACCAAAAACCCGTAAATGAGAGTAGGATGGGTCACGTCGATATAAGATTTCAGTTGGAAAAAGGTCACATAGACTTTTATACAGGATTGTATTGAGAAGATATGTGGCCATAACCAACGTATGATGCCAAAAGGAGGATGGCAATGAAGCATGAGTAAGAAAGGTGCGAATTAAATTATTTATAGTCCAATTTTTTCGTTTAGCCTTTCCATTTTGGGGAGAAGTGTAAGGACATGACAACCAAAAACTAATGCCAATAAGACGAAAGAAAGATTTGAACTGATTATTTTCAAATTTGCGTCCATTGTCACATTGGAAACATTTTATTATTCTTTCAAATTGAGTGGAAATGTACTTACTAAACGAAAGAAACAATTCAGGAACAAAAGACTTCTTTCCAATGGGAAACATCCACAAGAAATTGGTGTAATCATCAAGAAAGAGGAGATAATATTTATGACCCGACGAACTCAAAACAGGAGACGTCCATAAATCACTATGCATAATATCAAATGATAAAATGGTGCTAGAAGTAGACGAATAAAAAGGTAACTTAACATATTTCCCAAAATCCCAAGATTCACAAATGCCCTTCAAACTAGGGTTCTTACAAGGAATTAAATTGTACTTGCAAAGAGAGTGAAAAACAAGCGCTCCTGGATGACCCAAACGATTATGCCATAAACTAGGACTGAAAGCAAAAAATTCAATGGAGAAGTTGTTGATAGTCCGAAAGTGGTGGTGGTTATGGGATAGAGATCTCCGGTGCTATCACATTTCATGATTTGTACCCCGTCCGAATATCCTTTATAGAAAATCCAAAAGGATCAAACTCAATCGAAACATTATTTTCTGTAGTAAAACGACGAACTGACACAAGGTTTTTAATCAACTTTGGTGCATGAATGACATTAGACAATTTTAGAGGTGGAAAGGGATGTGATGAGATGTGTTGACCATACCCAATTATTGGAATAACACTACCATCACCAACAATAATAGATTTATGGCTATTTCTCAAATTAAAATAAGACAAGAGAATACTTGAGTTACCCGTCTGTTAGTACCCGATCCTAAAAAAGGTATTTTTAATATGTTGGGCTGGTTTGGTTAGGGTTGATCAAAAACCCTAATTAAAATCTTTTAATTCCTCGCGCCGTCAGCAGCTGGCGTGAAATCTACGCTTAGAGAAAAGTGCCGATCGACCATTTCTTGGAAGTGCCGATCGACCCTTCTTAAAAGGTTCGATCGACCCTTCTTAGAAGTACCGATCGACCCTTCTTGAAAGGTTCGATCGACCCTTCTGAGAAGCGTCGATCGACCCTTTCCCCAGTCCAGCCCATTCCCCCAAGTACTATAAATACATGCCATCGGTTCACTTTTCAAAGACAGAGGTTCCCAATAGGAAATACACGAATTCCCAACGGGGAAATCAAGACTAAACTTGATTTGTTCCATCCCACACACAATTTCCACGGAGAATTCAAGACTATACTTGATTTTCCTTCCGTACCTCTCCAATACTCTTCGAATCTTGCTAGATTCGACCCTCGAAGTCTTGCCACAATTGGTAAGCCTTTTATTAATCTTCCATTCTTCATTATCATTATTGTTATGCTTGCATATATTTTAATTGTGCCTATGATGATCTAAGGTTTTCCCCGAGAAACCCAATGGATCTAGGAACTATTTCTTTCTTTCCTCCTTAAATAACAATCATCCCATGATCAACAATTCCCCAAGGATGAACGTTGATTAGTGCACCTTCCGAGGGCCTAAATGTTCTAGGGTGTGATCATCAATTAATTCTTTCTCTCCCCTCCTCCTTATGCATGATCCCGTTTCTTCTACCTATTCCTGTAAACACCGCACACAACCAACACCCCACATGCTAGAAAGACCGATCCGTCGGGCAATAGGAGTGATAGCGTTTCTTCTTCTGTTGTAACTTGACCCCCGAACCCAATCACATGTTTAGCCTTTTTTCAATGCTTTGGGCTATATCAAAGCGGCGTGGCGACTCTCAAAATTAAACTAATATTTTTAATATGGTTTAAATCGAGTGTCACTTAATGAATATCCCATTTCGGTCTGTTAGTACCCGGCCCGAAAAAAAAGCATTTTTAATGTCTGACCCGATTTAATTAATGAGAAACCCTAATAATCCCTCAATCCCTTCATCCGTACCTGCGCCGTCATTGTTGGCGTGGAAGGTACGCCAGATCGAAGTGCCGATCGGCCCTTTACCCGTGGTATGGCCGATCGACCCTTTTTTATAGTGCCGATCGACCCTTTAACCCTAGTGCCGATCGACCCTTCAGTTGGCCCAGCCCAGATACCGAAGCACTATAAATAAGTGTGCCCGGCTCCCCATATTAAACACACAATTCACACGGGAGAAACGAGACTACTCTTGTTTTACCCACAGTTCTTTTTATTCTCTTCGAATCGCCCTAGATTCGACCCCAAAGTCTTGCTACAATTGGTAAGACTCTTTTTAATATTTTTGTTCTTTATTATTATTGTCTTATTATATTTGCATGCTTATTATATTTTAATTGTTCCTTTATGCTAGATTTAGGACTGTTTTAAGATATTTAAATATGCAATAGCCGAGGATGATCTAAGGTTTCGCCCAAGGAACCCAATGGATCTAGGAACTATTTCTTACCTTCCACTTTAGTTATAATTATCCCATGATCAACAATCCCCCAAGGATGAACGTTGATTAGTGCACCTTCCGAGGGCCTAACTCAAAGGTTCTAGGGTGTGATCATCAATTAATTCTTTCTCTCCCCTCCTCCTTATGCATGATCCCGTTTCTTCTATCTATTTCTGTAAACACCGCACACAACCAACACCCCACATGCTAGAAAGACCGATCCGTCGGGCAATAGGAGTGATAGTGTTTCTTCTTCTGTTGTAACTTGACCCCCGAACCCAATTAACTGTTTAGCCTTTTTTCAAAGCTTTGGGCTATATCAAAGTGGCGTGGCGACTCTCAAAACTTAAACTAATATTTTAATATGGTTTAAAGCGAGTGTCACTAAATGAATATCCCATTTCGGTCCGACTTTATATAATTATTTATTTCAAACCTCCGAATGCGCGTTGCATCGGGACGGGGTATTCACAGTGGCGACTCTGCTGGGGACTGTTTTGAAATCTTTTCAAACTAAGTGGGTCAGACTTTCGTTTTCTTGTATGGTGTTGTATTTTTACTTCCTTTTTCTTTTTCTCCTATTCTTAACTGTTGCATTGCATGCATGCATCTCATAAAAAAATCTTTCTCTTTTTTCCTTAAAAAAAAAAGAATTAGACTTTTCACCTCACACTACCACTAGAGTCCGTGTCACACTGCACAGCTACCCCTTAACCCTTCGGAGAAGCCAAAGTGCGGGAAGTGTGGTGATCATGTTGCCTCCCTTCCGAGTCTCACTTGGCCATCCACTCATCAGTGCGCTTCGGCTGCACGGTGGGAGCCTGAAATCTAAACCTTGTGTCACCCACTTTGCTAAGAATACACTCCTTGTGACCGGTTGGTTTGACTAGCTTTTTCATGTAGACAATTAATAAGGTCTTTATGTTGAGTCACTACGAATCAGTGATAAGTCAAGATCTATAGAGAGAAAAGAGCACAAAATAATTTGATTTCCTTTTAAAGGATGTGCCATGTAAGGTCGAGTGCTTGTTAAAAGATCTTGTCTTATCATAGGTCTGTAGTACTTCCCATAAATATCATCTTAAATGTCTATATGAGACGGTTAGTCGTTAGGATCCACCACTTTAGGACCTTTAGTTAGTTGCGAAAAAGGGGTATCCCTTCCAACCAAGAGTAGGTTCTATAAAATAGAGGGATTTTTTGTAAATAAAGTGCTTAACTATCCCTCATTTCTAGGACCCTCCGAGGTCCGCTCCTCATTTCTAGGACCCTCCGAGGTCCGCTCCTCAATTCTAGGACCCGTCGAGGTCCGCTCCTCATTTCTAGGACCCTTCGAGGTCCGCTCCTCATTTCTAGGACCCTCCGAGGTCCGCTCCTCATTTCTAGGACCCTCCGAGGTCCGCTCCTCATTTCTAGGACCCTCCGAAGTCCACTCTCCATTTCTAGGACCCTCCGAGGTCCGCTCTTTACTTCTTGGACCCTTCAAGGTCCACACCCTCTACTGCGGACCACTCTAGGATCAGTCTCTCTATCTTGGACCGTTCAAGGTCCACTCTTTGACCCTTCGTGGTGCTCTTCCTATACTATGTCCACTCTCCCAATCTTGGACCATTCAAGGTCCACTTCTCATATCTTGGACCGTTCAAGGTCCACTCCTCATATCTTGGACCGTTCAAGGTCCACTCCTCATATCTTGGGCCGTTCAAGGTCCGCTCCTCTTCTCTTGGACCCTTCAAGGTCCGCTCCTCTTCTCTTGGACCCTTCAAGGTTCACTCCTCTTCTCTTGGACCCTTTAAGGTTCACTCCTCTTCTCTTAGACCGTTCAAGGTCCACTCCTCATATCTTGGGCCATTCAAGGTCCGCTCCTCTTCTCTTGGACCCTTCAAGGTTCACTCCTCTTCTCTTGGACCCTTTAAGGTTCACTCCTCTACTCTTAGACCCTTTAAGGTCCACTCCTCATATCTTGGGCCGTTCAAAGTCCGCTCCTCTTCTCTTGGACCCTTCAAGGTTCGCTCCTCTTCTCTTGGACCCTTCAAGGTTCACTCCTCTTCTCTTGGACCCTTTAAGGTTCACTCCTCTTCTCTTAGACCCTTTAAGGTCCACTCCTCATATCTTGGGCCGTTCAAAGTCCGCTCCTCTTCTCTTGGACCCTTCAAGGTTCGCTCCTCTTCTCTTGGACCCTTCAAGGTTCACTCCTCTTCCCTTGGACCCTTTAAGGTCCACTCCTCATCTCTTGGACCCTTCAAGGTCCACACTCCTCATATCTTGGGCCGTTCAAGGTCCGCTCCTCTTCTCTTGGACCCTTCAAGGTTCGCTCCTCTTCTCTTGGACCCTTCAAGGTTCACTCCTCTTCCCTTGGACCCTTTAAGGTCCACTCCTCATCTCTTGGACCCTTCAAGGTCCACACTCCTCATATCTTGGACCGTTCTAAGTCCACTCCCTAAATCTTGGATCATCCGAGGTCCACTCTTCATCTTTTGGACCCTTCTAGGTCCACTCCCTCTACCTTGTACCGTTCAAGGTCCACTCCTCAATTTAGGACCCTTCGAGGTCCACTCTCTCTATCTAGGACCATTAAAGGTCCACCCTTCCACCTGAGACTCTTCGAGGTCCACCCCTCGTCTCTTGGACCATCCATGGTCCATTCCTCTACCTTTGACCACCCACGGTCTACATCCTTCAAGTTAGGACCCTTCAAAGTTCTACCTCTTATCTCTTGAACCATCCGCAGTTTGCTCCCTTAGCCTTAAAACCATCCATAGTTTAGATCCTTTATCTCTAGCACCCTTCAGCCAAAGACCCACCTAGATCAAACCTCTCTCGACCCATATAGATCAAACCACCATCTAGGGCCTACCTAAGCCAACTTACCAAGTCCGATTAGCTCGTCTAGATCACCCTCACTTATATTTGACCAAGGATCGAGTCATCTTCCTCTCCTTTTTTCACCAAACGGACTCTTTTACATTCATCCTCTCTCTTTCTTTAAACTTAACCCTGGTTGTATCATCAATCGGGGCCCCCTCGAACTACGGTGACCTGAGACTCATACCTTAAATGGTAAGGGTTACGTAGGCAACTTCAGCCCGGTCAAATTCAAAATTGTGGAGGTCAAATATTTTCTCAAGGATGCCTTAAGATTAATTATGAATCTAATTCAACTCATTGGTTTGACTCCGCCATATGTTCTTACAGAATTCCACATCATGTCTCTGGAGAAAAGCATTGAAGCCCTCAAAGAAGTCTCAAACATGAGGTTGGGAGTGATCAACCTCCTCAAAGACATGCATGAAATTGAGCAGCATCATTTGTCCTACATTCAGGAATACTTGAGAAGAGTTCCTCCTCCTGTGCAATTCCAGAGTCCCTATGCTTATGGTCCCACTTATGGTCCAACACATCAGAATGTCTCATTCAGGATGCCTGCTGTGGCCACCAACCGACGAAAGGCACCAATACCCGAGAAGGAGATCAACAAGGAACATTTTGATGACTTAGGAATGCCTGTGGGTGAGTTCTTCGACATTTTGGTGGAAAAGAGTTTGATCAAGCCGCTCGAGAATTACAAGCCTATTAACCCGAGAGCTAACTTGGATACATCCAAGTTTTGCAGATACCACAAGTACGTTGGCCATACCACTGACAACTGTAAGCAGCTACAACGCTTGATTCAAGATTTGATCAACCAAGGCCTCATTAATGAAGAAGCCCTCGTACTTCAAGGAAGGATTTAGATTCATTCAGTCTTGTAGGTTCTAGTGTGTCTTTCTTACTTCCACTTTGGGCATTGGTATGTAATGTCCACTTTAGATTAGTTACTTCAATAAAAAAGGTCTTTCTTTCTTTTCTCTCTAGACTTGAGACATAATCTCGCATTACTTTCAAGAAGATTGTTTTATTTATAATTATCAATTGGTTGCTAATCTCACTGATAAACTCACCGGCTAATAAAGTAAACAATGAATGAATGCTTTGATTGGAGTAAACAACTCACCGTTCCTTCTTCACACACACCATCCCTATACACCCTTCTCTCATACACTCTCTCCATACTCCACCATATACTTTTCATACACTCCTTGTACACACCCTCTATGCTCCCTCGAGCATACACTTCCCCAAATACACTCTCCCCCACTTAAACATCCTTTTCATATGATCATTTATTTTAAACCCCCATTTGACCTCCTTTCCATATGGTCAAGACAAGCACAAAGACCGTTGTTGCTCATCATCAGAAAATAGCTGCTCACGCCAATGCAAGATGCAAAGGGTTGTTCTTATCCTTCGCAAGTGCTACATAAATATCAACTAGGGGCTCACCAACCCCCCAATCTCGCGTCTCCTCTGTTTTTTCCATTTGATCGTTAAGCTTTCATTGAATATGCTCACATATCTTTCTCATGGTCCGAATATATTTTGCCTTACTTAATAAGTCGGTTAAATGAGTTTGCATTTATTTTAAATACTCTTTTGAGAATGATATCCAGTAGCAATTGAAGTTTAAACCTCTCACCATAGGAAACCATAACCTTATCCTCACTAAATAATACCCTTTCATTTCAAGATCGACAAGTTTTGAGACCCTAAGGAAGAAGCCCATACTAGGGGCTCCCTCGACTCACAAAGGAAGTAATCACCTCCAAGCTCAAGAAAGGCGGAATGCAAAAGAAACTCATACAAGGGGCTCCCTCGAAGGGACCACCTCCAAGCCCAAGAGGGAAAAGGTAAAACCATCCTAAGGCATACACTAGGGGCTATCGCGAGCAAACAAATCCGAAGGCTTTTTCTCGATAAGAGGGTGTTTGAAAAAAAAAAAAAAAAAAACAACTTCATCACCCCGAAGTGAACCTCCCATCGCAAAGGTTGTGAAAACGAGACATCGAGTGAAGGTCCTATCGTGATCAAGTTACCTGCTGAAATCACAACAAACTCGCGAGAAGAAGCAACAAAGATTCCCTCTTGGACAAATCCCATAAACCCATTCCAAAGTCCATCCTCTCACTTTTAGAGGATTCCATCACCACCCTTGACCTTGCCAAAATCAAAGTTAACCTCACTCTTAGAGGTCCTGAAGAGGCAACAACAAGAAAATCCCTTCACCTTAGAAATCCCAAACACTCAGCAAAAGGCCCAGCCGACCTCTCACTTTAAGAGGTCATGTTAATCATCACCTAATGATCGATCGCAATCCAAAGCCCAGCTACAACCGCTACCGGATGGCATTCTCAAAAGATTATTTAAAAGAAATGCATATTCAGATTTTTGAGTCACTTGTTATCCTACGTGAGCATATTACATATTCTCTCAAAAGTTTGGGAACTCGTCCTATTCTTGAAATTCGTTTATTCGACTCCTCAAACACTGTCTGCAAAAGTCTCACCGGGCTTCGCATCCGTGCCTCTCGCCGGCACTCCGGTAAAAGCAAGGAGACACGCGCCGGGGACTACTCCCCGGCTTGCGAGAACAAAGGAACAAAGAAACTTCACTTGAAGGAATGAAAAAATCTTCCACCCCAATCTTTTTTCTATTTTTCATGAAGGAGATCAATGCAACGGCAGCCCGCACCACAATTACCACCGAACAGAGCAGCAAGCAACAACGGAACATCCTTCTCCTTCTAAAGACAAGCTGATTTCACCTTCAAATCAAAACATTCATTTGTTTACCTATATAATTGGAATTTGATAAACCAATCAGTGAGGTCCATTCACGAACAATCAAGGTATAATTCTGAATAAAATAATTCTTCAAATGTCTCGACAAGTCTTCTTTTTCTACATCATAGGAAAATAGAGCCAAACACTGTCTTTCTCTGTCATAGGGGCTTCCATACACTTTTCCACACCTTGTGATGCTTATACTCTCCCAAAAGAGTCAAACCCAAAAGCGAAAGTGTCATACACGAACTCGGGATCCATTCCCACCTTCGAAAAAATGCGCCCCTGCACATATACATTTCCGAGTCTTGTCCAAATGATCGATTGACCATTGTTCGAAACGAGGGGTTGCCCCCGTGGCCGCAAGATGACTCTGTCTGCAAATAGGGACGCATTGAATCTCTCCAAGCTGGGGCTTTTGTTAAGCTGTTCTCTCAGGCTCTCTTCAGGTTTGCTCTGCATCATCAACTGGGGCTTCGCCATTCCCTTCAGGTTTGCTTTGCATCATCAACTGGGGCTTCGCCATTCATCATCAACTGGGACTTCGCCAAGGTCACTTCATCAAACATGGGGGGCTCCCCTCAACAAAAATGGGTCGACTATGTGGTTCTTCAGAAAAGGCCAAAGGGCTCTAACAAAAATCGGAGCTCCAATGAAGTCATATCTAGCATGAAGGGCATCCCTTGTCATCAAGATCAGCATGTGGCAAACTCTTTGAGTTAGTTAGAAACATGATTAATCATAAAGGCCTCTTTATCAAATAAACATGCTTTCAAAATACTGTCCTCCTTGGTACCTTGTTTACAAAAATCACTCTTTGGTCTCCACAAATTTTCAAACTCTTCAAATCTATCAAAAACGTATCTCTGTGACTCTCAAGATGACTCGGCCCTTATCTCTGGACATCAAACTTACCTAATCCCACCTTCTATCATCAACACTTACTCGGCCTCGCCTAGTTTAAACCAATAACCTTTCTGCTCAAACTGCCTTGTTTAGACTTACCGCAAATGTAAAACCCTAGCCTTAAGCCTAGGTGACAAATACCTCTCTAAACCCTAGCCTCAAGCCTAGGTGACAAATACCTTTCTAAACCCTAGCCTCATGTCTAGGTGACAAATACCTCTCTAAACCCTAGCCTCATGTCTAGGTGACAAATACCTCTCTAAACCCTAGCCTTAAGCCTAGGTGACAAATGCCTCTTTCTAAACCCTAGCCTCAAGCCTAGGTGACAAATACCTTTCTAAACCTTAGCCTCAAGCCTAGGTGACAAATACCTCTCTAAACCCTAGCCTTAAGCCTAGGAGACAAGACCCCTCTCTAAGCCTTAGCAATGATCATCCCAAACTTTTAATCGCTTGGTTCTTCGGCTCGGGAAGCCATAGTAATCCCAATCAATTCACAAACTATTCCTCATCAGTAGCCTAAGTCCTTTGGCAGCCACAGCTATTCCTCATTAGTGGCCTAAGTCCTCCGGCAACCACGAATCCAAATTTTTCACAAGGGGTGACTCCCCGGACAGTCAAATCTTTGGGTGACTCCCCGGACAGTCAAATCTTTGGGTGACTCCCCGGACAGTCAAATCTTTGGGTGACTCCCCGTACAGTCAAATCTTTGGGTGACTCCCGTCGATCAAATCTTTGGGTGACTCCCCGTCTGATCAAATCTTTGGGTGACTCCCGTGTGATCAAATCTTTGGGTGACCCCCCGGACAGTCAAATCTTTGGGTGACCCCCCGGACAGTCAAATTTAGGGGTGACTCCCACAAAAGTCAAATATTTGGCTTTTGATTCCCACACAGTTTTTTCCCACATTGCCCCATACACTTTCTCTCAGTACGCGAATCAAGACTAAACTTGGTTTATTTGCACAACACACGGAGAAATCAAGACTACACTTGATTTGTTCCATCACACACAATTTTCAAGGGGAAAATCAAGACTATACTTGAATTTCCTTTCCACAACATATTTTCACACGGAGAAATCAAGACTACACTTGATTTGTTCCATCACACACAATTTTCAAGGGGAAAATCAAGACTATACTTGAATTTCCTTTCCACACATTATCTCACAACATATCTTCACACGGAGAAATCAAGACTACACTTGATTTGTTCCATCACACACAATTTTCAAGGGGAAAATCAAGACTATACTTGAATTTCCTTTCCACACATTATCTCACAACATATCTTCACACGGAGAAATCAAGACTACACTTGATTTGTTCCATCACACACAATTTTCAAGGGGAAAATCAAGACTATACTTGAATTTCCTTTCCACACATTATCTCACAACATATCTTCACACGGAAAAATCAAGACTACACTTGATTTGTTCCATCACACACAATTTTCAAGGGGAAAATCAAGACTATACTTGAATTTCCTTTCCACACATTATCTCACAACATATCTTCACACGGAGAAATCAAGACTACACTTGATTTGTTCCATCACACACAATTTTCAAGGGGAAAATCAAGACTATACTTGAATTTCCTTTCCACACATTATCTCACAACATATCTTCACACGGAGAAATCAAGACTACACTTGATTTGTTCCATCACACACAATTTTCAAGGGGAAAATCAAGACTATACTTGAATTTCCTTTCCACACATTATCTCACAACATATCTTCACACGGAGAAATCAAGACTACACTTGATTTGTTCCATCACACACAATTTTCAAGGGAAAATCAAGACTATACTTGAATTTCCTTTCCACACACAACATATTTTCCCACGGAGAAGGCAAGACTATACTTGATTCTCCTTTCCGTACATCTCTCAATATTATTCGAATCGCCCTTAGATTCGATCCCCAAAGCCTTGCCACAAATCGCATCTTTGGCTTGAGACGCTGCACGTCCGCCACTCTCGGGTACTAAACGCCCACGTTTTCGAACTACGACTTGGCTTGATTCCTCTTGGGATACGTAGGTAGCCCGACGTGGGTCCAGCCACTTGACCTACCTGGTCATCCTTTTGCGACTCAGCTCAAGTCCAAAAACCTCACATCCACAAGGTCACTTTCCTTACCTCCTGAAATCCCTTTTTTCAGGACGGATCCTATTCTTTTATCGTCGACCCCACTTGTCTTACAAGAAGCGTCGCCGAGGGGCTACTGTTAGTACCCGGCCCCAAAAAAAAGCATTTTTAATGTCTGGCCCGGTTTAATTAATGAGAAACCCTAATAATCCCTCAATCCCTTCATCCGTACCTGCGCCGTCATTGTTGGCGTGGAAGGTACGCAGGATCGAAGTGCCGATCGGCCCTTTACCCGTGGTATGGCCGATCGACCCTTTTTTATAGTGCCGATCGACCTTTTAACCCTAGTGCCGATCGACCCTTCAGTTGGCCCAGCCCAGATACCGAAGCACTATAAATAAGTGTGCCCGGCTCCCCATATTAAACACACAATTCACACGGGAGAAACGAGACTACTCTTGTTTTACCCACAGTTCTTTTTATTCTCTTCGAATCGCCCTAGATTCGACCCCAAAGTCTTGCTACAATTGGTAAGACTCTTTTTAATATTTTTGTTCTTTATTATTATTGTCTTATTATATTTGCATGCTTATTATATTTTAATTGTTCCTTTATGCTAGATTTAGGACTGTTTTAAGATATTTAAATATGCAATAGCCGAGGATGATCTAAGGTTTCGCCCAAGGAACCCAATGGATCTAGGAACTATTTCTTACCTTCCACTTTAGTTATAATTATCCCATGATCAATAATCCCCCAAGGATGAACGTTGATTAGTGCACCTTCCGAGGGCCTAACTCAAAGGTTCTAGGGTGTGATCATCAATTAATTCTTTCTCTCCCCTCCTCCTTATGCATGATCCCGTTTCTTCTATCTATTCCTGTAAACACCGCACACAACCAACACCCCACATGCTAGAAAGACCGATCCGTCGGGCAATAGGAGTGATAGCGTTTCTTCTTCTGTTGTAACTTGACCCCCGAACCCAATTAACTGTTTAGCCTTTTTTCAAAGCTTTGGGCTATATCAAAGTGGCGTGGCGACTCTCAAAACTTAAACTAATATTTTAATATGGTTTAAAGCGAGTGTCACTAAATGAATATCCCATTTCGGTCCGACTTTATATAATTATTTATTTCAAACCTCCGAATGCGCGTTGCATCGGGACGGGGTATTCACACGGTCCGACTTTATATGATTATTTATTTCAAACTTCCGAATGCGTGTTGCATCGGGACGGGGTATTCACAGTGGCAACTCCGCTGGGGACTGTTTTGAAACTTTTTCAAACTTAGTGGGTCAGACTTTTATTTTCCTTTGTGGTGTTGTATTTTGATTTCTTTTTATTTTCTTTATTCTTAACTGTTGCATTGCATGCATGCATCTCATAAAAAAAAATCTTTCTCTTTTTTCCTTTAAGAAGAATTAGACTCTTTTTTACCTCACACTACCACTGTCCGTGTCACACTGCACAGACACCCTTAACCCGTCGGAGAAACCAAAGTGCGGGAAGTGTGGTGATCATGTCGCCTCCCTTCCGAGTCTCACTTGGCCATCCACTCATCAGTGCGCTTCGGCTGCACGGTGGGAGCCTGAACCTAACCCTTGTGTCACCCACTTTGCTAGGAGTACACTCCCTGTGACCGGTTGGTTTGACTAGCTTTTTCATATAGACAATTAATAAGGTCTTTATGATAAGTCACTACGAATCAGTGATAAGTCAAGATCTATAGAGAGAAAAGAGCACTAAAAAATTGATTTCCTTTTAAAGGACGTGCCATGTAAGGTTGAGTGCTTGTTAAAAGATCTTGTCTTATCATAGGTCTGTAGTACTTCTCATAAATATCATCTTAAATGTCTATATGAGATGGTTAGTCGTTAGGACTCACCACTTTAGGACCTTTAGTTAGTTGCGAAAAAGGGGTATCCCTTCCAACCAAGAGTAGGTTCTATAAAAATAGAGGGCTTTTTTGTAAATAAAATGCTTAACTATCCTTCAATCTAGGACCCTTCAAAGTTCTACCTCTCATCTCTTGAACCATCCATAGTCTGCTCCCTTAGTCTTAAAACCATCCATAGTTTAGATCCCTCATCTCTAGCACCCTTCAGCCAAAAATCCACCTAGGTCAAACTTCTCTCGACCAAACCACCATCTAGGGCCTATCTAAGCCAAACCAAGGCCAATTCTCGTCCAAGTCCTATTAACTCACCTAGATCACCCTCACTTATATCTGACCAAGGATCGAGTCATCTTCCTCTTCCTTTTTCATCAAACGGACTCTTTTACATTCATCCTCTCTCTTTCTCTAAACTTAACCCTGGTTGTATCATCAATCGGGGCCCCCTCGAACTACGGTGACCTGAGACTCGTACCTTAAATGGTAAGGGTTACGTAGGCAACTTCAGCCCGATCAAATTCTCAAATTGTGGAGATCAACTATTTTCTCAAGGATGCCTTAAGATTAATTATGAGCCTAATTCAACTCATTGGTTTGACTCTGCCATATGTTCTTACAGAATTCTACATCATGTCTCTGGAGAAAAGCATTGAAGCCCTTAAAGAAGTCTCAGACATGAAGTTGGGAGTGCTCAACCTCCTCAAAGACATACATGAAATTGAGCAGCACCATTTGTTTTACATTCAAGAGTACTTGAGAAGAGTTCTTCCTCCTGTTCAAGTCCAGAGTCCCTACCATCCACATGCTTGTGATCCCCCTTATGGTCCTACACATCAAAATTCCTCATTCAGGATGCTTGCTGTGGCCACCAACCAACGAAGGGCACCAATACCCGAGGCACCCCCAAATTCAATCCAAGAGAAGAAGATCGGCAAGGAACATTTTGATGACCTAGGAATGCCTGTGGGTGAGTTCTTCGACATTTTGGTGGGAAAGAGTTTGATCAAGCCGCTCGAGAATTACAAGCCTGTTAATAAGAGAGCTAACTTGGATACATCCAAGTTTTGCAGATACCACAAGTACGCTGGGCATACCACTGACAGATGTGTGCAACTGAAGCACTTAATTCAACGATTGATCAACCAAGGGAAAATCCAGGGCCTCATTGATGAAGGAACCCTCGCCCTTCAAGGGAAGATTTAGATTCATTCAGTCTTGTAGGTTCTAGTGTGTCTTTCTTACGTCCACTTTGGGCATTGGTATGTAATGTCCACTTTGGACTAGTTACTTCAATAATAAAAGAGTCTTTCTTTCTTTTCTCTCTAGACTTGATACATAATCTCACATTACTTTCAAGAAGATTGTTTTATTTATAATTATCACTTGGTTGCTAATCTCACTGATAAACTCACCGGCTAATAAAGTAAACAATGAATGAATGCTTTGATCGGAGTAAACAACTCACTGTCCCTTCCTCACATATACCATCCCTATACACCCTTCTCTCATACACTCTCTCCATACTCCACCATATACTTTTCGTACACTATCTCCAGACCCTCTCCTTGTACATGCCCTCTATACTTTCTCAAGCATACACTTCCCCAAATACACTCTCCCCCACTTGACCTCCTTTCCATATGGTCAAGACAAGCACAAAGACCGTTGTTGCTTATCATCAGAGACTAGATGCTCACGCCACTACCATTCAAAGAAAGCGCAAGGGGCTGCTCTTATCCTTCACAAGTTCTACATGAATATCAACTTGGGGCTCACCAACCCCCCAATCTCGCGTCTCCTCTGTTTTTCCATTTGTTCGATAAGCTTTCGTTGAATATGCTCACATGTCTTTCTCATGGTCTGAATATATTTTGCCTTACTTAATAAGTCGGTTAAACGAGTTTGCATTTAAATACCCTTTTGAGAATGCTATCCAGTAGCGATTGAAGCTTAAACCTCTCACCATAGGAAGCCATAACCCTATCCTCACTAAATAATACCCTTTCATTTCAAGATCGACAAGTTTTGAAACCCTAAGGAAGAAGCCCATACTATGGGGCTCCCCCTGACTCACAAAGGAAGTAATCACCTCCAAGCTCAAGAAAGGCGGAATGCAAACGAAACTCATGCAAGGGGGCCCCTCGACTCACAAAAGAAGGGACCACCTCCTAGCCCAAGAGGGAAAAGGTAAATGCATCCTAAGGCATACGCTAGGGGGTATCGCGAGCAAACAAATCCGAAGGCTTTTCTCGAGAAGAGGGTGTCAAAAAAAAAATCCTTCATCACCCCGAAGTGAACCTCCCATCTCAAAGGTTGTGAAAATGAGACATCGAGTGAAGGTCCTATCGTGATCAAGTTACCTGCTGAAATCACAACAAACTCGCGAGAAGAAGCAACAAAGATTCCATCTTGGACAAATCCCGTAAACCAATTCCAAGTCCATCCTCTCACTTTTAGAGGATTCCATCACCACCCTTGACCGTGTCAAAATCAAAGTTAACCTCACTCTTAGAGGTTCTGGAGAAGCAACAACAAGAAAATCCCTTCACCTTAGAGATCCCAAACACATCCCTCAAACCAACCTCTCAGCAAAAGGCCCAGCCGACCTCTCACTTTAAGAGGTCATGTTAAGCATCACCTAATAATCGATCGCAACCCAAAGCCCGGCCTACAACCGCCACGGATGGTATTCTCATTTTGAGTCACTTGTTATCCTACGTGAGCATATTACATACTCTCTCCAAGTTTGGGAACTCGTCCTATTCTTGAAATTCGTTCATTCGACTCCTCAAACACTGTCTGCAAAAGTCTCACTGGGGCTTCGCATCCGTGCCTCTCAGCGGCACTCCGGTAAAAGCAAGGAGACACGCGCCAGGGACTACTCCCCTCGGCTTGCGAGAACAAAGGAACAACGAATCTCAACTTGAAAGACAGAAAAATAGAAGGGGCTATAACCCAATCTTTTTTTTCTATTTTTCATTCTTTCTCATAAAGAGGATCAAATGCAGTGGCAGCCCGCACGACAATTACCACGGAACAGTCCAGAGCAGCAAGCAACAACGGAACATCCTACTCCTTCTAAAGTCACGCCCGATTTCACCACCAATCGATTTTCCCTCTCCTATTCCAGCTTCAAATCAAAGCAGTCATTATTTGTTTACTTATATAATTGGAATTTGATAAACCAATCAGTGAGGTCCATTCTCGAGCAACCAAAATATAATTCTTAATAAAACAATTCTTCAAATGTCTCGACAAGTCTTCTTTTCTACAATCTAGGAAGAGCTAAACACTGTCTTTGTGTCAGCAGGGGCTTCCATACACTTTTCCACACCTAGTGATGCTTATACTCTCCCAAAAGAGTCAAACCCAAAAGCAAGAGTGTCATACACGAATTCGGGATCCATTCCCACCTTCGAAAAATGTGCCCCTGCACATATACATTTCCGAGTCTTGTCCAGCGACTGATTGACTGTTGTTCAAAACGATGGGTCGCCTCCGTGGCCACAAGATGACTCTGTCTGCAATAGGGATACATTGAATCTCTCCAAGTTGGGGCTTTTGTTAAGCTGTTCTCTCAGGCTCTCTTTACCAGATTCCCCTTCGGGTTTGCTTTGCATCATCGACTGGGGCTTCGCCATGGTCACTTCATCAAACATTGAGACTCCCCGAAAATGGGTCGACTATGTGGCCAGGGGCTTTAAACAAAAATCAGGGCTCCAACGAAGTCATATCTAGCAAGAAGGGCATCTCTTGTCATCAAGATCAGCATGTGGCAAACTCTTTGAGTTAGTTAGAAACATAATCAATCATAAGGTCTCCTTATCAAATTAACATACTTTCAAAATGCCATCCTCTTTGGCACCTTGTTTACAAAATCACTCTTTGGTCTCCACAAATTTTCAAAACTCTTCAAGTTTATCAAAGACGTATCTCTGTGACTCTCAAGATGACTCGGTCCTACCCCTTATCTCTGGACAAGAAAACTTAACCTACTCGGCCTCACCCGGTTTAAACCATAACCTTTCTGCTCAAACTGCCTTGTTGAGACTTACCACAAATGCGGACCCTAGCCTTAAGCCTAGGTAACAAATACCTTTCTAAACCCTAGCCTCAAGCCTAGGTGACAAATACCTTTCTAAACCCTAGCCTCAAGCCTAGGTGACAAATACCTTTCTAAACCCTAGCCTCAAGCCTAGGTGACAAATACCTTTCTAAACCCTAGCCTCAAGCCTAGGTAACAAATACCTTTCTAAACCCTAGCCTCAAGCCTAGGTGACAAATACCTTTCTAAACCCTAGCCTCAAGTCTAGGTGACAAATACCTTTCTAAACCCTAGCCTCAAGCCTAGGTAACAAATACCTTTCTAAACCCTTGCCTCAAGCCTTGGTAACAAATACCTTTCTAAACCCTTGCCTCAAGCCTAGGTAACAAATACCTTTCTAAACCCTAGCCTCAAGCCTAGGTAACAAATACCTTTCTAAACCCTAGCCTTAAGCCTAGGTAACAAATACCTTTCTAAACCCTAGCCTCGAACCTAGGAGACAAAACTCTTATACGTCAATTTCTAGGGTGACTTTTCATTGCAGTGTACAAAATAGAAAATGTCCATAAATAAAAAATATTAAATTTCAAAATAAATCTGTGCATAAAAACGAGTCAGCATAAAAATAGAGTCTGCATATAGTCTTTTCTTTTATTTATTACAGGAATTACATGAAAATCTACAAAATGAATTGTCCTAATGGCCCCGACGGGAGGTCGACCTGCGACCATGGGAGAACCTAGAGGCTGAACTACCCTCATCATGGGATCGCTGTCTACGCTGAGCTGGATCCGTGTCTACTGACCTCCGAGACTGGCAAGAAAGTGCCTGCACTGCACTCCTCAGCAAACGGCTCAATATATTAGTCTGCCTCACAGCCCGCACATAAGAGTCACGGGTAACCTGCAAAATCAGATACGAGGGTCACACCATGGCTAAAACATAAAGATCGGTGTATAAAAGGAGAAGTAAGAGGTATACCCCGCCGGCACCGTCTGGAGGAAGCTGAGCAGCCTCGACCTCGTCAGCCTCCGTAGGCGTCAAATCTACCCTCACCTGCCGGTCACCCGTCGGCACAAAAAAGTGGTCAGGAAACGGAGGCATGTCTACAATCTCAGGATGCCCAACACCCATCAGCCCGAGGACATCTAAGCCTTGACCCCCTACGCCGGCAGCCTCACCAGCCGCCTAACCACCGGTGGGGACCTCGAGAAAATGCTCCACGAAGGTCTCGGTAATCCATGTCGACCGGAACTCAAAGAATGGAATCCCATGCAGATAATCCTCCCTCCTCGCCAAACGGTTGGGATACCACATGTTCCTAGGAGGATGTTAAGGCGTATAAAGCGGAGCCCACGCATAGTGCTGTCTAGCCACCCGATTTCCCAGGTACATCTCATCAGCGGACAAACCAACCAACAACCTACGGGAGGCAGTAACATCCCGAACATCACCAACTGTCTCTGAAGCCTCGAGAGTCCAAGGATAAAGCAGGAACTCAATCCTCCATGGACCACCGAAAACATCCCTCAGCTCAGACTCGCGGATCGTCTTTTGGGCCCCCTCTTCCCTGTTCTCCTTCCTCCAATAGTATAAAACAGGCACGTCCCGGGTCTGATCACGCAAGGTAAACGGGGCAACATCGAACACCTCGTAAACCCACGCCTGCAAAAGATACGGAAAGCAAATATTCATAAGGATATAAAAGGCAAGCAACAAGTAGGAAGACAATAGAAAAGACAAAAGGCCGACATACCTCCAGAACAAGCTGAAACGCGTCAAAGGAGGAGGTATTGGACCTCGAAACGGTGTCCAAAGCCCGATACAACTCAGCCAAGCCGGCTCCCCCCCACGAGATGTCGCGCACCAGATCCAAGTCCGCTAAGGCACCCAACAAAGAAAATCGACAGACTGGGCCTGAGTTGGGAAAGAGGGCCACTGAGAAGCCATACCAAAGGAATCCCCGTACAAGTGCATCAAGCCCATACAGGCCAAGTGTATACTGACCAATGGCAGCCCTAACAAGCTTATATAATTTTCCAGCATCAATGCCGAAATTCCTGCTCGAACCCAAACTAGCACCAAACAGCTGGGACTGACGAGCCAAGTCAGCATGGAGGGTCTCATCATACGGGAGCGCTATGTCAGTAAACCTCAACCCGGTAAGAGCAGCAAAATCTGTAGGGGTAACTGTGGCCTCACCCCAACTCAAGTGGAAGGTGTGTGTCGTGTCCCACCAGAACTCCCAACACACCTTCACTACAGTAGTACACCGTCTGGTCTGGCCCATCTGTAGGATCATATCAAAAAAGGGAGCCAGCCCCAAGCTCTCTACCCGCTCACGAGGACCACCCTCACCGGCCGGCAAGGACGCCCATAACTCTCCTACCGCCTTAAGGGAGCTACGCCCTTTCATCTTCTTCCCCTGCAGGTAAACACAGCACAGGTATGTATCATTACTCGCATTTAAATAATAACATTTTGTACATACATGAATTATTTTGTTATTAAATAAAAAATTCACGTACCTTTATCCCAACACGGGAACGAAGCCCCGTGGAGCCATGCTGCCCCTGTCCCACGTAAAAATCAGACTGATCCCGCAACGGGAAATGTAGCCTCGAAGAGCGGTAGTTGCGCAAAGCCCGTCGCCTCCTCGCATCCGCATCCCCACCAGCATCACTCCTGTCGCTCTCCCCGGCGTCCTGGTCACCACCCTCGTCATCGTCACTACCGCCGTGACCGCCGCCACTACCGCCGTGACCGCCGCCACTACCACCGTGACCGCCGCCACTACCGTCGTGACCGCCGCCACTGCCGTCATAGCCACCGCCATAGCCGCCATAGCAGCCACCACTACCGCCAGTATTTCCATACCCACTACCAAAACCACCAAAACCTCCGCTGCCACCAGTACCATAGCCACTAGCGCCTCCACCACTGCCGTCATAGCCACCGCCATAGCCAAAGAAATCACCACCCATGTCGCCGGTGTACGAACCCAAAGGCTGATAATCTGGGCGATTCATCAAGGAAACCACATCGTTGACCCAATCCGGACTATCCATGGCAAAATTAACAAGAATCACTCAAATCACTCAAAGATTTTTAGGCCAAATATATAACAATATGATCAAAAAAACAACCAAGGTCAAACTACAACTCGAACCCCGGAGTTATTCACTCCTGACTGCACATTCTTATCCGTCTCAAATGATTAATGAATAAATTAATCATTAATCATTATATAACAATATGTTCAAAAAAACAACCAAGGTCAAACTACAACTCGAACCCCGGAGTTATTCACTCCTGACTGCACATTCTTATCCGTCTCAAATGATTAATTAATATACTAATCATTAATCATTATATAACAATATGATCAAAAAACAACCAAGGTCAAACTCCAAATCGAACCCCGGAGTTCTCCAGAGTTCGTGTGCTCGGCGGAGAAGAAGAATGGAGGAACGGGAAGAAGACAGGCACAGAATAAAAGGGCCGATCGAGAATACTGTTTAGCCTAGGAAAGTGCCGATCGACCCGTATTAATAAGGGCCGATCGAACCTTTTTTTGTGTTACCTCTCAACGGCTCAGATCCCATCGTAGCCCCACTAATCCTCGTCAAAATATTCTAGCCAATCAGGGGAAAGGGCCGATCGACCCTTCCTTCTTCCCTTGAACAAGCAGGAAAAGGGCCGATCGACCCTATCCTTAATATCAGATTTTCCCAACTTTACCCTTTTCCATTACTTATAATTTATCTTTTTATTATTTTCCGGGTAACTCCGACATAGTCATACTCTCACAAATCTTTGGGTGACTCCCCGTACAGTCAAATCTTTGGGTGACTCCCCATACAGTCAAATCTTTGGGTGACTCCCCGGACAGTCAAATCTTAGGGTAACTCCCCGGACAGTCAAATCTTTGGGTGACTCCCCGGACAGTCAAATCTCTTGGTGACTCCCCGTACAGTCAAATCTTTGGGTGACTCCCCGGATAGTCAAATCTTTGGGTGACTCCCCGTACAGTCAAATCTTTGGGTGACTCCCCGGACAGTCAAATCTTTGGGTGACTCCCCGGACAGTCAAATCTTTGGGTGACTCCCCGAACAGTCAAATCTTTGGGTGACTCCCCGGACAGTCAAATCTTTGGGTGACTCCCCGAACAGTCAAATCTTTGGGTGACTCCCCGAACAGTCAAATCTTTGGGTGACTCCCCGGACAGTCAAATCTTTCAGTGACTCCCATGCAGTCGCATATCCTTGGGTGATTCCCACAATCACATCTTTGGTTTGAGACACCACACGTCCTCCATTCTTGGGCACTAAACACCCACTTTTCTGAACTACGATTCGGCTTGATTCCTCTTAGGATATGTAGGTAGCCCGACAAGGGTTCATCCGCTCGACCAACCTGGTCACCTTTCATTTGCGACTCAGCTCGAGTTCAATCCGCAAGCTCATCGTTCCACCTCCTGAAATCCCTTTTTTCAGGACGGATCCTATTTTTATCGTCGACCCCACTTGTCTTACAAGAAGCGTCGCCGAGGGGCTACTGTTAGTACCCGGTCCTAAAAAAGGTATTTTTAATATGTTGGGCTGGTTTGATTAGGTTTGACCAAAAACCCTAATTAAAATCTTTTAATTCCTTGCGCCGTCAGCAGCTGGCGTGAAATCCACGCTTAGAGAAAAGTGTCGATCGAACATTTCTTGGAAGTGCCGATCAACCCTTCTTAAAAGATTCGATCGACCCTTCTTAGAAGTGCCGATCGACCCTTCTTGAAAGGTTCGATCGACCCTTCTGAGAAGTGCCGATCGACCCTTTCCCCAGTCCAGCCCATTCCCCGAAGTACTATAAATACATGCCATCGGTTCACTTTTCAAAGACAGAGGTTCCCAATAGGAAATACACGGATTCCCAACGGGGAAATCAAGACTAAACTTGATTTGTTCCATCCCACACACAATTTCCACGGAGAATTCAAGACTATACTTGATTTTCCTTCCGTACCTCTCCAATACTCTTCGAATCTTGCTAGATTCGACCCTCGAAGTCTTGCCACAATTGGTAAGCCTTTTATTAATCTTCCATTCTTCATTATCATTATTGTTATGCTTGCATATATTTTAATTGTGCCTAGGATGATCTAAGGTTTTCCCCGAGAAACCCAATGGATCTAGGAACTATTTCTTTATTTCCTCCTTAAATAACAATCATCCCATGATCAACAATTCCCCAAGGATGAACGTTGATTAGTGCACCTTCCGAGGGCCTAAATCAAAGGTTCTAGGGTGTGATCATCAATTAATTCTTTCTCTCCCCTCCTCCTTATGCATGATCCCATTTCTTCTACCTATTCCTGTAAACACCGCACACAACCAACACCCCACATGCTAGAAAGACCGATCCGTCGGACAATAGGAGTGATAGCGTTTCTTCTTCTATTGTAACTTGACCCCCGAACCCAATCACATGTTTAGCCTTTTTTCAATGCTTTGGGCTATATCAAAGCGGCGTGGTGACTCTCAAAATTAAACTAATATTTTTAATATGGTTTAAATCGAGTGTCACTTAATGAATATCCCATTTCGGTCCGACTTTATATGATTATTTATTTCAAACTTCCGAATGCGTGTTGCATCGGGACGGGGTATTCACACCGTCATATGTGAAGTTGCCCAGTGTCCATGTAGAGGTGATTATCATCAGGAACATTTAATGACATCGTATGCATAGCGGTCTCAATATCTGTGGGGACATAAGAAAATTGACTGGACCCATGAGTAGTGTATGTCTGAGCTGGCCTTTGTCCCAAAACTCCATGTGGTTCGAAAGAAGGAGGTCTAGTCCAGCCACCAGTCGGATATGGGCACAATGGAGTGGCCCAAGGTTGTGGTGTCCAGCTAGGGGGAGGATAATTCCACCATTGTGGTGGCTGCTGCTATTGGCAAGAGGACCCTGCTGCTCATTAGAGTATCCACAACCTCTTTCCCTACCAGACTGACCTCGGCTTCTGCTACTGCTGCCATCATGTTGCCTCCCATTATTCTGATTTCGCTGGTTCTGACCTTGCCCATTAAGTCTTCTTCCACGGACACTACTCTGACCGCCTGACCTGTTGTTTTTGTGATGTCCCTTGCCAATCACCTAATCCTTCCCATCATTAAACCCACCATTGGTAGCCATAAGTGCAGAGTTTGTTGCACTTGTCATAGTCGCCTGTTTCGCCTTACACGACTCCTCCATAATCAAACGTGAAGGTATCTTATAGAAGGTAAGAAGGGGATTGCTTTTTTGGATTATGGCGACAACACTGTCATAGTTTTCGTTTAACCCGACAATGGTTTGCATGACCATTCGATTATTTGACACCGGAGCACCTACGTTTGCCAATTGATCTGCAAGTGTTTTTAATTCCTTCCAATATGCCGACACCCCTAGAAAATCATCCAATCTGACTTGAGAAAACTGATTCTCAAGTTGAACAGCTCAAGAGTGGATATTGTCCTGAAAAATACTCTCAAGGCATTCCCATGTCTTCTTCTGTACAGTCGAGCATGGCTCAAGAATAGTCTGCAACAGATCGGGTGAGATTGTCCCATATATCCATTGGAGAATGAGAGAATCTAATTGCGACCATAACACCCTTGCGGCTGACATCTTCTCTGTCGCCCTGCTCGTAGATTGCGTTTGCTAGCTTGTCTTGCTGAGGAGGAATAATGTGATCGATAACCTCGAACACATTGCAATGGATCAAGAAAAGTTTCGCCCAAGACACATATTTCCCCGTCTCTAGTTCAAGGGTAACATGAATATAATTCCTAATATTGCCTACCGTAAACGCTGGATGCAGTGTAGCATTGGAAGCCATTGTTAATGGGAAGGAGAAAAAGAAAGAAAAAAGGAGTATGTACGGGAGAGGGGTTGGGCGGCTAGGGCTCTGATGCCATAAAGGAAGATAAACCCGTGTCCTCTTTATTCCGAAGTCATCAATATATATACAAATTATTCCCTTAAACTAGGGACTCCGTAATATCCTTGATTCAATAGGAGATCTCTACTTCCTAAACTCAAAGATATACCTATCAAAACATATCAACTAAGGAAAATTAACGCTGGGTCCTTCACCCTAAGACAATCAATCAATCAGGACAAGAATTTTGGAATTTAGCCTTTTAGTCCACTATCAGAACCAAAATTCCATGGAGTCCCTCGCTAGTTTAATGACACTCAAACTATGCTCACACAAACACATACACAATATCTCTCTCTCCGTCTCCCCTTCACTCTTTCACCATCTCCGACCACCCTTCCCCTCCCCTCCTCCAACGAACCCTCCTCTTCCCATCTCCAGCGACCCCCTCCCTTCCCCCACCTCCGACTACCACTCCCTTTCCTCTTCTTCCTGCCTCCCTTCTTCCCCAACCTCAGATCTAACTCAGATGATCCAGATCTTCAAATCTAGAACCCACAATTTTTCTGCATTTTTCTTAATTTCATTGCTGCCACTATTCTATTCTAGAGAGCCAATTGTTTACTAACTTCACTGCATATTTGCAATGCCAAACTTGGTGTTATTTTTTATTTGAGAGTATCAAAAATACAAGAGAAGATCAAAGAATAAATTAGCAACAACAACATCAACTAAAATGAGGAGTAGATTGGTGAGGGGTAAAAAAGAGTAATCGTAATATTAATGGGTCTTACATTAACCATTTACAGCTCCCTAATGATCAACAAAGGCTTCTTACGAATCATCATTTACTAATATCAGAAGGTATTTTTTCAAGTTTAAGTTCATGATCTAACAAAAGCTTTGTTTCGATGATGTCATCACAACAACCTAAGTTGAAAGCACTAGTGTAAAAAGACCTTATGTAATCTCTATTTGATTTTTAAACTGATCGGAATTCTACATAAATTATGTCAAATAATCTCATGAAATAGAAAAAATATAGGCTATAAAATAGCAAAAAATAAAGGCCATAAAAGACTAAAAACAACTGTGAACTTATTTGAAATTAAACAACTATAAACTTAATAACTATGTCGAATAATGACATAAAATAGAAAAAATAAAGGCCATAAAAGACTAAAAACAATTGTGAACTTAACTAAAAACAATTATGCTTTAACAAAAAACAGTTGTGAACTTAAGAAGAATGTCAAATAATCTAATAAATAGCAAAAATAGAGGTTATAAAAGATTAAAAACAATTGTGAACTTTAAATAAAAGCAACCAAGAACTTAGCTCATATGCTAAATAATCTCATACAATGGCAAAAAATATACGTAATAAAATACTAAAAATAATTGTGAACTTAATTAAAAAAAAATTGTAAACTTACTAAAAACAACTGTGAATTAACAAATTATGTCTAATAATCTCATAAAATAACAAAAATAGGGGCAAAATAAGAAAAAAAAAACAGTGAATTAAGTTAATTCTAAGACATTTTCATGTATAAATTGTAAACAATACTAAAACAATTGTGAAATTCTCTTATTTGTTTTTGGAACAATTGTGAAAAACAACAATGAACTTTTCGAAAACAAATATGAACTTGGAACAATAGTGAACTTTCCAAATTTTTAAATAGTTTGATTTATCTTGACGATACAAACTCAAAGATGGTTTCAGATTTTTTTTAATTTTTTTTTTTGGCTTTCGAATCTTAAGATATTTCATCTTAAAGTTTTGAGAGAAAAAAACGAGGAAGGATAGAGAGTGTGACAGTTGTCCCCTTAATGATACACTTGTGTTCATTTATAAAGAGAGTAACTGATGGTCGTATTTGAAAATATGTAACTTATCGTTTTTGTTAGAATAATAGACAAATTGGTAATTGTCCCTATCAACTATATTTTCCAGATTATACCTATCTATATATTCTATCAGGATGATATCAAGTTTCACTCGTATAATTTTAGAAAATGTGATATTTCACCACTAAATTACAAGTTTTATATTTTTTTTTTCCTCCGTTTCTACTCCGAAAAAAAAAAATACAATTCTTATTTTTTAACCAGTTTGTGTTGAACTGGTTAAACAGTATGTGTGACATTCCTAAAATTATTATTATTTATTTATACTAAATTTAAGAAGGAAAAAATTAAATACGGAGTATAAATTGAGCTAGAGCTCTAAATAGGGTTAAAAAATGTTAGAGGTGAGGGTGTCATCATCCAAGACAGATAATGTATGTAGAAAACTTAAAAGCTAAGTTGCACTAACATTTGGGCAAAATTGTGCAATCAAACAACAAAAAGCAATTATGCCACTCAATATCATATTATTCTTAAACATCGAGTTGATCTATAAATAATAAAATATATACTTTCTCTATTTCAAAGTTTTTAAGTTTTAATATAACCCTATAAGAATATTTATACTCTCTTTTAAAGAATATTTTAGAGCCCTATTAAAAATAATGACAAAATACGAGAGAAAATAACCACGTGTCTTGCGGTTTCTTTACGAGCCCCTTCCTGTCGCCTAAGGTTGACACCAATCTGCTACTCGCACAATCCTGATGCCAATTGATCCCCTGATCGTTGTAAGCCTTGAATAGTCGCGAGCAGTGCTGCTCTGGTGTCGTTGTTGTCCTCGTTGTTACCTGTCATATTCCAAAGATCAAATCTGATTCAGGAGCCAGAGCGACCGCGCTCGTGGGGATGGCGGCCGCGCTGAAGGACATGGGGAAGAGGTTTGAAGACTCTGGACAGGAGAGCGACCGCGCTCGTGGGGAGAGCGACCGCGCTCAAAGCAATGAAAACCAGGCATCAGTTTCGGGAGAAGTGCGCGACCGCGCTAGGGGAGAGAGCGACCGCGCTGAAGACGATGAAGGCCAGGCATAAGTCTCTGGAGAGTTGCGCGACCGCGCTGGGCCAAAGGGCGGCCGCGCTCGTGACGGGGAGATGAAGACTGATTGCGTTTTATTTACGGAAAACTCTTTAGTTTTGGTATTTTATTATTTTTGGGAACTCTTTTATTTGCTGCCTAGGTAGGAGTATAAGTACTTAGTCTTCTTATTTTGGTAAACAACTTATTATTCTTGATTTTCAATTCAAAGAGATTTCTCTTTATTTTCTGGTGGATTCCAGATCTGTGTTCAAGGATTCATCGCTTGTGAATTCTTGTGTTTAGTGCGCTAAACACGAAACCTATTGCTTCTGTGCTGCGTCAGTTGGTATCAAAGCAGGCCATATCCTGTCTTTTACATCATACTGAGGAATTATGGGAGATCAGGCTACCAAGGCTGATATCGAGGAGATTATTAACGCCATCGCTGCGTTGACGACACAGATCGCCGCGTTGGTTGCTGCTCAACAGGGTCAGAATGATAATCGAGACCATAGGGGTGAAAGAGACAAGGAGGAACACGTTCACCGTCCGCAGAGGGCAGAGAACCGGGAAGAAGAAGGGTCCAGTTCGGAGGAAGAAATCGTTGAGGACGATGGAGAACAAGGTAACAATCAAAATCGCCATGATTATAGAATCAAGGCTGAAATCCCTCATTTTTATGGAACCATGGGTATAGAGGATTTTCTAGACTGGCAGACTAATGTCGATCGCTTTTTTGAGGTCATGGAGGTACCTGCTAATAAACAGGTGAAGATGGTAGCGATTCGCTTGAAGAGTACTGATGCAGTATGGTGGGGTAAACTGGTAGTCCAGAGGCGACGACAAGGAAAGGAACCAGTTAGGACTTGGAGACAGATGAAGCAGTTGATCTCAGGGAGGTTTTTGCTCGCAGATTATGAGCAGATTTTGTATAAGTTGTATCTCAATTGTGTACAAGGCAAAAGGACGGTTGATGAGTACACTACTGAGTTTCAGCGGTACACTGCAAGGGTGGAGATTGACGAGTCTGAGGAACAAAAGGTTTCGCGCTATATCAATGGCCTGAAGGGCTCAATACAGGACAAGATGGGTTTGCATCAAGTACGGAACTTGACCGATGCTTCTACTCTGGCTTTGAAAGCGGAGCTTATGGAAAAGTCGAGTACAAGGATCTTTAATGCTCCTTTTCGCAAATGGAGTTCACAAGGTGGTGCTGATGAAGGGAGTAACAAGGAGAAAGGGGCGACTAGTAGCTCGGTCGGAAGCAACTCAGCGGGGAACAGTGCGACAGGGAACCGTACGACAGCAAGCAACTCGACAGGAAACAAGGCGCCGGTACAGAAAATAGCTAATCCGTATGCCAAATCGACGGGAGATAAGTGTTTTCGCTGTCAAGGATATGGTCATAGGTCCAACGTTTGCCCCAAAGAGACGACCACGCATTCTTGGAGGAGGAAGATGAAGTAGAGGAGGAGAATGATGAGTATGAAGGGGCCGAGTTTGCGGAAGAGGAGTCCGAAGAGCATGTGGGTTGTGTTCTTCAACAGATGTTGTTATCTTCCAAGGATGAGGGACAGAGGAAGAATCTTTTTCGTGCATACTGCTCCGTTGCTAACAAGGTATGCAATTTAATTGTTGATAATGGTTGCACTGAAAATTTAGTTTCGCAGAAATTAGTTGATTTCCTTGGGTTGAAAACTGAACCGCATGAGAAACCCTATGGCTTGGGGTGGGTGAATACGGGTTCCGAACTCAGAGTGTCACGTACTTGTAGGGTTCCCCTTCTATCGGGAAACACTATAAGGAGGGAGTCATTTGTGATGGGAATATGGATGTGTGTCATGTGTTACCGGGTCGTCCACGGCAACATGATCATGATATTACTTATAGGGGTGGATAATGTGGTGATGTTCAATGGAACAAACACAAGATTTCTATAGCTCCTGTTTCACGGTTTGAAAAGCAGTTGAGAAGGATAAGCCGGTGTTGATGCTCATTCGTAATGAGAAGGATCTTACTGCAGCCTATTGAGGAGTCTGAGTATTTTTGCCCTATAATCATTAAGGGTTTGTTGGGTTCTGTCAGTGTGGAGGTTGGGTTGCCAAGGGACGTTGAAGAACTACTTGCATTTTCAGAGTTACCGTCCGATGAATTGCCCAATGATCTGCCACCTATGAGGGACATTCAGCACCAGATTGATTTGATTCCGGGAGCTAGCTTGCCAAACCTCCCGCATTACCGCATGAGTCCTAAGGAGAATGAGATACTTCGAGAGCAGATAGAAGATTTTCTGCAGAAGGGGTTTATTAGGGAGAGCATGAGTCCGTGTGCAGTACCGGTTCTGCTTGTGCCGAAGAAGGGTAATCAGTGGCGTATGTGTGTGGACAGCCGTGCATCAACAAAATTACCATCAAGTATCGATTTCCTATTCCCCGTTTGGAAGACATGCTTGATGAGTTATCCGGTTCGAGGGTGTTCACAAAACTGGATTTGCGCAATGGGTACCACCGCATTCGGATTAGGCCAGGAGATGAGTGGAAAACAGCCTTCAAGAGCAAGGATGGCCTTTATGAGTGGCTTGTCATGCCATTCGGACTCTCGAATGCCCCTAGCACTTTCATGAGATTGATGAATCAGGTATTTCGACTTTTATTGGTTCTTTTGTTGTCGTTTATTTCGATGATATCCTAATTTATAGTAAAGATAGAATTGCCCATCTCGATCATCTTAGACAAGTGTTGCAAGTCCTAAAAGATAATCAGCTCTACATCAATCTTAAGAAGTGTATTTTCTGCACCAACAAGTTACTTTTTCTGGGTTTTGTGGTTGGTGAGGATGGAATTCAAGTGGATGAGGAGAAGGTGAGGGCCATAAGGGATTGGCCAGCCCCGACATCTGTCACTGAGGTGCGTAGCTTTCATGGCCTAGCTACTTTCTATAGGAGGTTTGTGCGGGATTTCAGTACCATCACTGCTCCTATTACTGAGTGTTTGAAGAAGGGTAAGTTTCATTGGGGTTTTGAGCAAGAACAGAGTTTTGCCCTCATCAAGGAAAAACTTTGTACTGCACCAGTTCTTGCCCTACCCGACTTTGATAAAATATTCCAGGTGGAGTGTGATGCGAGTGGTGTAGGGATTGGAGCTGTTCTCTCACAAGAAAAGCGACCGGTGGCTTTCTTTAGTGAGAAGTTGAGTGAGGCGCGTCAAAAGTGGAGTACTTATGATCAGGAATTCTATGCTGTTTTTCGGGCTCTGCGACAGTGGGAGCATTATCTTGTTCAGTGGGAATTTATTTTATTCTCTGATCACCTTGCCCTAAAGTTCTTGCACAGCGTAAGGGGATAAACAAGATGCATGCTCGATGGGTCCGCTTATTCGCAGGTTCCCTTTCATTATTCAGCATAAGTCCGGGGTTCAGAACAAAGTGGCAGACGCTCTGAGTAGGAGGGCTTCATTATTACTTACATTGTCTCAAGAAGTCGTCGGGTTTGAATTGCTGAAGGAGCTGTATGGAGAGGATACAGATTTTAAAGACTTATGGTTTAAGTGTGTGGGCAAGCATCCGAGTGCAGATTTTCATGTCCGTGATGGGTTTCTGTTCAAAGGAGATCGATTGTGCATTCCTGTTTCGTCATTGCGTGAGAAGTTGATCCGGGATTTGCATGGGGGAGGCCTTAGTGGACACTTGGGGCGAGACAAAACCATCGCTAGCTTGGAGGAGCGTTACTTCTGGCCTCAACTGCGGAAGGATGCGGGTGCTATCGTTCGGCGTTGTTATGTTTGTCAGGTATCTAAAGGTCAATCTCAAAATATTGGTCTTTATTTGCCTTTGCCTATTCCTGATGATATATGGCTCGATTTATCTATGTATTTTGTGTTGGGTTTACCTCGTACTCAACGAGGTGTGGATTCTGTTTTCGTGGTAGTGGATCGATTTTCCAAAATGTCTCATTTTATTGCTTGCAAGAAGACCTCAGATGCCTCTAATATTGCAAAACTGTTCTTTAGAGAGGTCAGACGTCTTCACGGTGTTCCTAAGTCCATTAATTCGATAGGGACACTAAGTTCTTGAGTCATTTCTCGGATTACATTATGGCGTATGTTTGAGTACCGCATTGAATCGGAGTTCTACAGCTCACCCGCAAACGCATCGGACGTACGAAGTTACTACCGTAACATTGGGAAATATGATCAAAAGTGTTTGTGGGGACAAGCCGAAGCTGGATTTGGCATTACCGCAGTGGAATTTGCTTACAACAAGGCGGTCCACTGGCCACGGTAAATCACCATTTTACGTGGTTACTCTTCGACTCCAAGGCATGTGGTGGACTTGGTACCGTTACCAAGGGGGTCGTGGTGTGAGCCAAGCAAGGTGAAAATATGGCCAATGAAGTATGTGCTGTCAAAGAAGAGGTTCGGGCCAAGTTGGAGGCAACGGGATTGAAGAATAAAGCTGCTGCGGATAAGAAGAAACGGGTCAAAGTTTTCAAGGTTGTGGATGATGTTATGGTATTTCTTCGACGAGAGCGTTTTCCTGTTGGTACGTATACGAAATTGCAACCTCGCAAGTATGGGCCTTTCAAGGTGACTAGGAAGATCAATGACAATGCATATGTGGTGGCTCTTCCTGATAACTTGAACATCTCGAATACCTTCAACGTAGCTGACATGTATGAGTATCACGCGGATGGAGTTCTTTATCTTGATGAGAACTCAGAGTCGAGTTCTTTGGAGGTGGAGGAGACTGATACAGGAGCCAGAGCGACCGCGCTCGTGGGGATGGCGGCCGCGCTGAAGGACATGGGGAAGAGGTTTGAAGACTCAGGACAGGAGAGTGACCGCGCTCGTGGGGAGAGCGACCGCGCTCAAAGCAATGAAAACCAGGCATCAGTTTCGGGAGAAGTGCGCGATCGCGCTAGGGGAGAGAGCGATCGCGCTGAAGACGATGAAGGCCACGCATAAGTCTCTGGAGAGTTGCGCGACCGCGCTGGGCCAAAGGGCGGCCGCGCTCGTGACGGGGAGATGAAGACTGATTGCGTTTTATTTACGGAAAACTCTTTAGTTTTGATATTTTATTATTTTTGGGAACTCTTTTATTTGCTGCCTAGGTATGAGTATAAGTACTTAGTCTTCTTATTTTGGTAAACAACTTATTATTCTTGATTTTCAATTCAAATAGATTTCTCTTTATTTTCTGGTGGATTTCAGATCTGTGTTCAAGGATTCATCGCTTGTGAATTCTTGTGTTTAGTGCGCTAAACACGAAACCTATTGCTTCCGTGCTGCGTCAAAATCAGTCCTGATACCAATTAACGCAACGAAAATCTCACGATGGAAATCCTCGGATAACGAATAATCTATCAAAGAGATTATCGACCTAAACCAACAATGGTGTTAGGATTTGAACAAGCGAAATACTTCGGGGATTAAACTGACAAGATGCAAACTGCAATCTTAATAAAAAAAAATATCAAAGTTATTAAGTTTTAATCTAACCCTATAAGAGTATTTTTACTCTTTAATGAATATTCTTGAAAGCCTAACAAATAATAAAATCCTAATATAAAACCCTAATTAACACAATTATTGTTGTGAGTAAAATATGTCGACTCATTAATATAAACGGAGGAAATACTCCCTCCGTCTCATTCGAAGCGTCACTTTTTACCCAAAAGGGTGTTTTGTTTAAAGCGTCACCCTTTCCTAAAAAGGAAATATTTTATTAATATTCTATTACCCATCCACTATTTCCTGCACTAATTTTCTCTCCTCTACACTCACAACACTTTTTAAATTTACTATTTCCTTCACTAATTCTCTCTCATATTTTCAAATTACAATCACAACATTTTTTCTTCCCACATTTTTTCTTAATTTGCGTGTCATTCCTAAAATGGCTACGCTTCTACCGGGACGGAGGGAGTATATTTTATAGTAATTCGAGTTTATTAAATCATGTTGTATGAATTTGATGCATAGCCTTAAATCGGATTTCGACTCACTTGCTCACACTCTGCCTCATTTTAAAAAGTGTGTCAGTGAAATAAAAATCATACAATAAATGTAAAATTGCTTAACACTAGTTAAATTTTTACAACATTATGTAAAAATTTTAATATTTTATTAGCATAAAATAATATTTTTATATAGCACTGTAAATATTTTTATATTGTATTGAGCGTACTATTTTATACTCACTCCGATCCGGGTTAAGTTTCACTCCGACCCGGGTTAAATTTCAACATTTTGGTGAAGCACGCAAATTAAAAAAACAATATATATATTAAAAAATAATGGGGGTGGGAGAAGGGTTATGAGAGGAAAGAAGTGAGTGGATATGACAAGTGAGACTCATAATTTAAATGTGTGAGAAAGAAAAGTTAGTAGGTATAATAGAATATTAATAAACCTTTTCCATTATAAAAAAGGTGAAACTCATAACAACGAGACGCTTTTTTGAATAATTGGTGAAACTTCGACGGAGGGAGTATCTGTTATCTGATTTAATTTCACTAGAACGCCGAAGAAAAAAAAACCGCTAGAACGGTTCACGTCTCCATAAATCGTACCAATGTGCTAAAAAAATCAAGGTTCTAAAAACAGGCGAATGCAGCGGCGAGTGCGCCTGGGCCAGGCTACGACACGGATTAATGACGCAGACGACTAACCATGCGTTGGAGAGGCTCACTAGGCCAGACGCCCAATGCGCTTTTAACATGAAAAAACAAAAAAGCTAGCCAGTATAACTGCCACCTCAGATAAGTCAAATCTTTATAGGCAAAAGAGTCAACTACTAAACTATAAAGATACACCATGCCCACTCTGTGCCGGCGTCGCACTAGATCACGTCCCCACACGTCTTCCTTTTCTCCCCCATATAAAATCCCAAACCCAAAACCAATTCTTCCCCTGTTCCCCCATTTCTGCAAAAAAATGGAACGCCTCAATCTTCTCCACCACCACAACCACCCACTTCCTCTCTCAAAAATCCTCATAATCTTCACTTTCTCTCTCCTCTTCCCTCTTTCTCTCTCTAATTCAGACACCACAGCTTTGCTTACCTTCAAATCATCTTCCGATACCACCTCAAATTCTCTCTCATCCTGGTCCAGTTCCAATTCCAATTCTACCTCATGTTCTTGGTTTGGCGTCACTTGTGATCCTTCGACTCAACGGGTTATCAAACTCGTTCTTGACAATCTTAATCTTACTGGATCAATTCAGCCGTTAACTCGTTTAACCCACCTCCGCCTCCTCAGTCTCAACCATAATCGATTTATCGTCGCCCCTGAGAGTTTCAGCTCTTGGCCTAATCTTAAGCATCTCTATCTCTCTCACAATCAGTTCACCGGAAAATTCCCTGCCGGGGTAGGGGGTCTTCGCCGGCTCAGACGATTGGACCTTTCCTACAATCGATTTTCCGGAAAGATTCCCATGACCGAGTTGACTCAGTTGACTCACTTGCTCACACTCCGCCTCAATTCCAACTCGTTCACCGGGAATTTGGACTCGGGCAATTTCTTTTCTACTTCAATTTCACAATTCAATGTCTCGAACAATGAATTATCAGGAAGAATCCCAAATTGGCTCTCGAAGTTCCCACTGACGTCATTTTCCGGCAATGTCCACCTCTGCGGCAACCCAATTCCCGGAAACTGCTCAAACAAGCCTATCAGCATCAATTCAACGGTTGGGAGCGATCCCGTCCAAATGGGCCCCACAATTCACCCAAAAGACAAAAGCATGAGCAATAAAGTTGTGGCGCTGATCATCGTCGGCGATGCATTCGCCGTGGCGGCAACGCTCGTGATAGTCACGTGGTACTGTTACAAGACAAAGTACACCTACAACAAGGAGAAAGATGGAGGGGCAAAAATGGCGGGAAAAGGAGAAAGTATTAGTAGTGGGAATGAGAAAATGGTGTGTTTTGAAGGGTGCAAGGGTTTTGGTAAGGTGGATGAACTGCTGAGAGCGTCAGCTGAGATGCTGGGTAAAGGGAGTGTGGGGACCACTTATAAGGTTTTGATGGAGAGTGGAGATTTAGTGGTGGTGAAGAGGGTCAGGGAAAGGAGGAAAAGGAAAGAGGTTGATGGGTTTTTGAAGGAGATTGGTGGGTTGAGACATGGTAATGTGGTGGGGCTTAGAGCATACTATTCTTCCTTGGATGAGCTGCTCTTGGTTTATGATTTCTTGCCCAATGGAAGCCTACATTCTCTCTTGCATGGTAAGTGTGTGTATTGCATGGTAAGTGTGTGTGTGTGTGTATTGCATGGTAAGTGTGTGTGTGTTTTTTTTTTTTTTTTGGGGATTATTTCGAGTTAAAAGTGTCAAATTTACCGTTAAAGTGACAATTCACAAATTAATACTTCCTCCGTTTCAGACCAAGGGTTCATGGGGATATTTCACGATTTTTAAGAAAAATGAATAAAGTGGGTAGAAATTAGAAGAGAGAGAATGTAAAAGTTAAATGTGTGGTAGGAAATAGGAGAGAAAATGTAAAAGTTAAAAATATTTAATAGGAGAGAGAATGAGTGGGAGGAATAGTAGTTAAATGTGTGGTAGGGAATAGGAGAGTGAATGTATAAGGGTATAATGAATGTTTTTTTTGTAAATATATAGAGATGATAAGGGTATAAATATATTAAAAAAACTTGACATTTATGAAAATGAACTCTTGATCTGAGACGGACCAAAAGGGAAAGATGGACCCTTGATCTGAAACGGAGGGAGTATTATTGATTTGGAAAATAGTAATTCTGACAAATCTGATAGTTTTAAAAGTAAAAAATACACTTTCAATTGTTACTTTGAAAACCCCAAAACCTCGTTTTCTCTCGTGTGAGAAAAAAATTGATATTCTTACCAGACATATATTATTCAGTTGATGATATTTTATTGGTTGAATCGATTATTAATCCGCCACAATCTAATTAAAAGATCCAACAAAGTAATGACACATCATTTTATAAACCAAATTTTGTACTTAACATTTTTTTGTAACTTTATTATTTTCCAAGGCGATATTGAGTTTTAGTATACTTGAATATGAAATTCTTTAAGGGGCCGTTTGATAGGTCGATAAATGACCGGATAGGATTATTAGTCTAATAAAAGTATGTTTGGTAGATTAAATGCAACCGTAGTAATTATCCAAAGTACAACCCAGATAAGCATCTGAACACCTCTTATCCCCTTCTTATTTATCCTAAAAAAAAGGGTGATATTATTAATCCCTGGATTAATAACCTCCTCCCTATTAATACATGCTAATCCTATCGGCCTACCAAACGAGCCCTAAGTATTTCACATATCTGATAAATATTTCCTTCTTGTAGCAAATCGCGGACCGGGAAGAATGCCATTAGATTGGACAACAAGGCTAAAAATAGCTGCAGGATCTGCAGGAGGAATTGCATTCATTCATGCTCACAACAAGTCCAAGCTCTTCCATGGCCATCTCACTTCCTCAAACATACTAATTGACCAAAAGGGCAATGCTTGCATCTCCGATATGGGCCTCCACCAACTCTTTCAAATCCCATCTTCACCAAACAATCCCTATAATGCCCCCGAACTCATACTTGATCACACTAACCAAAATAGAAAGTTCTCGCAGAAGAGCGATGTTTATAGCTTCGGGGTTATCTTGCTTGAGATGTTGACCGGAAAAATGGTCGCCGGAGAAGGAGAGGAGGCGGTGAGTTTGGTGAAGTGGGTTACGAAAGTGGTGGGAGAAAAATGGACATGGGAAGTTTTTGATTTTGAGCTAATGAGGTATAAAGAGATGGAAGATGAGATGATGGCACTTTTGAAAGTGGCATTGCTTTGTTTGGCTCAATTGCCTAAAAATAGACCAAAGATGAGTGAAGTGCATAAGATGATTGCTGATATTAAGAGAAAAGATGTTGCTAATTTGGATGAGCTTTCTTCTGACCATTCTACCCCTAATTCTTTAGTTGATAGTACACCAAATTTCATTACTAGTTAAATTAATTGGCCATTAGTTCAAATATGTTGTTGGATTTGTTGTATTATTGATTTCATTTTATTGTATTTCATATCTATATATTAATACCATACATAATCATTTACTTTGTTTTTTGACATTGTTATATTTTATTGTTGATTGACTTAGTTTATTATACGAGTGACAGTTCAAAGTACTATAAATTGTGTTAAGGTGGAGAGTTCAAACCTCTAACCTCTCGTATCAAAAAAAATATCGAATATTGTTGTTTGAGTAAGGTTTTTTGCGTATGATGATCATTTACTTTAGTGTAAATATCATGAAAAACTATTTCTGAAATAACACCATGAAAAATTAACAATATATGCGATTGTCTGAATGATATGAGTAGCAAGCTTGAAAGTTTCTAGGGATGAGCATTGGTTCGGTATTAGGGTATAAACGAAATCATCGAATATTTTGGTATATAAAAAACTTATATCGATAGAATTCGGTTTTTATCGATTCGATTTTTTTTTGTTTTCGTTTTAGTTTATGTTTGATTCGGTATTTTCAGTTTTTTAAATGAATTGTTTAAAAGTCTTTATAACCATAAGATTTTTTACTTGTTGGATTATCTCAAAAATGGCGATTTGGTCTTTCTAGTCCATAGTAAACATATTTACTTGTTGGATTAATTCCACAAATTTAGAAGTTAATAGTCAAAATATAAATACTAAATATCATTGAAATGAAACAAAATTCTAATTGTACATCATATATTAACAATTAATCTATCTTTAAGCATAAATAAATAATATACATTCCATATATATATATCAATATTATAAGATATTAAAATAATAATTAACCTCACATATATAAGCATTCATATAAAAATGACTTGATTTTTTAATTTCGGTTCGGTTCTATATAAAAATCGGTTTTAGAATTATAAAGGGTTTATTACAAAAACTCACTCAAAAATATGGTATTTACAAAAAAAAAAAAAATGAAAGATGGGAAATTACAAAAAAAATACTTTTTTTTACAAAAAACTTTTTTTTTTTTGATTTTTTGGGAAATAAAAATTTGAATTTTTTTTATCAGTTTTGATCAACAACTGATAATTTTAGTTATCAGTTGTATAAACAACTGATAACTAAAATTATCAGTTGTTGAAGAGTAATTTGTACTTCAAACAACTGATAATTTCAGTTATCAGTTGTTTAAACAACTGATAACTGAAATTATCAGTTTTGGTCAACAACTGATAAAAAAGAAAAAAAGGTTGTTTTTTGTAATTTCGAACTTACGTGTTTTTTTTTTTTTTTGTAATTTTCATCTTTCTAAAGTAGTTTTTTGTAAATGCCTCAATTATAAAACGAACCAAAATCGAAAACTCGATTTTACTATAATTTAATGTCGTACCCTAATTGGTATCACCGATTTCGATTTTTCGTGCCCACCCATATAAATTTGGATTATCAACAAGGGGTTTAATTTATAAATTAATGTTTTAAAGCTACTGAGGTTTTAAATAGTAAACTAGTACTTTTAAAGCTCTAAAAACGGGGTTTCTATTATTTTTTTATGAAATACGTTTATTTTTGCATAACCAATAAAAGAACACAAACCACCAATGATAAATTCATGTCGATTCGATCAAACGCTAACTTGTAACTTTGAAACACGTCCTTTTTATGTGTGGCTTGTGGGCACCAAAAGCCAACTAAGGTGGCCAAGTAGTACATTAGAAAATTAAGTCAAGTTGTACGGGAGGGAGGGAGGGAGGGTCCAATTTCCATTTAGTGTAACATGTTTGATAAAGATGGATAGTGTTTGGGGTTTTGGAGCTTGTTATAGAGACAAATTAAATTGCCAATTTGACAGCCTTTAATTCTCTCTTACTATTTGTACTAAAAAACTAGAGAAATTGAGTAAATTAGCTGTATGACACCATGTTGTTATGGACAGAATGGTCACTTTCAGTCCATCAAATTTCAGCAATACCATTTTATGCAACTTTATTGTCATTCAATAAAGTTTTGTTATACTCCTTCCTTTAATGAAAATAAAAATAAAAATTGATAAGCAAATTTATTAAAATAACTTACACATTCCAAAAAAAATAAAAAATTGAAATAATTTCATGAAAATATAAACAAATAAAATAACATCTTGTGATGGATGGATCAAGTACACCTTTCTGGGTATTTATTTAAAAACCACTTTTAATACTATATTTATACATATTAAAAAATCTTAAATTTTGGGATGTGTCATTTAAATGGTTTGAAAGGAATAACCCAAGGACATGCTCGGGTTTAGCCTGGGGAGGCCTGATCGGTTTCAGAACATGGAGGCCCAAGCGCATACTTGGGTGAGCCCGTGTGGAGGCCCCAACCAACGAGCACGAGCTCGGGCCCAACCATTCAAGATGCCATGGAAAAACAATTGATGATAGCTCTAAGGGTGAGCTCGTGGTGTTACCGAGCATGAGCCTGTATGATGGGAGGAATTGCTTTGTCGAATAACACTTGCTCGGGGATCTTGCTCCTCAGTTTGAGCCAAGTAGAGGACCTTTTAACCGAGCAGGATTGAGCTCGGGATTTCCTATTTCCATAAGGATTCTAGACTACCCAAGATCCTAATCTTAGCTAAGATTTAATTTTCTAATCCAACTCCAATTCTAATCCCTATTCTTGAAGATTACTTTGTCAATCTCCCATAAATAAGAGATCATAGCTCCAAAATATGATCTAGTCTATTCTAAAAACTTTTCTCTTAATTCTATTCTCATTCTCCCTCAAATAAATACTTACTCTCATGTCGGAGGAACTTCGCCGGTGAAGCCTCGACTTAGTTTTATGTTTATTCATCTGTTCAGGCTTAATTGAGCCAAATCCAAAGATACAATCAGTTGATTCCGGCTAAATTGACCCGAATACAATTTTGGCTCGATCAGTTTGGTTCCATTGTCGGGAACTTATAGAGAAACTTTGGCTATTTTGGGTTGTTGGATAGGCTCAAGGTTTGGTACATGGGGTTCCCCGACTTACTCTGAGTACGGAAAATGCGAAAGAAATGGCATAACGCTCCAAGGGTTGGCTCGAATCCTAAGAGACGGCTAGAAACCAGGAAGTTGTTCACCGTCCTCACCGTATTCGCTACCATCTGGATCGGCACAACGTTATTCTCACTAAAAAAGAGGAGATGAACGGATCCAAGGGAAGCCTAAGTCCCAACTCGAATTGGCCCACGAAGAAAGCCACCTTCTCCCTACTCTTTATCAGGTTGGTTATTTCGGCGTCGTTCCTAGGTGATTCAAATTTTATTCACTTCTATCTATGTTGTAGTCGGTGCAGAACTTCCGCACAAAGTTAATTTGGTCCAATGTATCGTCGTACTCTGGGGCCACAGATTGTAGGTTGTTCGGGGCATAACCTAGTGACCTCGAGCTTTTGATGATAATCTTATCATTGTCCATGACTCCCCACTCATTCAACACTTCCAAGTCGGAGTCACTCTTCTCCCTTACTGCCTAACTTGTGGTCTCAATCATCTCGGTCACGAATGGTTCAGGGGCGTATTCTACGAGGATAAGTTGACCAGCCTGCTCGGTGTTGTCAGTCGTCTTCTCTGAGTCTGAGCTCGAAGCACGAACATATTCATTTTAAGAGTATCCCCAACCAGAGAGATGGGAATTTTGGGAATCTCTACTGCTCTCACTCCTAGACATGCCTACAAGAATATGAGATGGGTCAGACCCTTGGTCAGACGAGGAGCATGCGCTCTTGGTGGGTTAGATCCCTCTCCTATCCTCGCACCTACCTCTATACAATTCAAATGAGGTTTTGCCCCTACAACGTAATGGGTTATTATATGGTTTATGAGCTCGTTATAGTAATCAAATTTGACTACGGCCAAGTGCTCGGTCCTCATCCAGTCCTCACACCCAATCCAAGGCATCTTAAACCCATTGACGGGACAATTATAGGCGGTTAAAATGCTCTCAACCACATAAAGATCTAACTTAACCCATCCGTCACTCACACTCTTGTAGATTAGTTTGGTCTTTTGTTGAAAACAATATAAGGAATCGCCTACAACTCTTATGAATTGAGGCGTCATTTCTGGAAAAGAAACAAAAAAAACACTAAAAAAAAACCAGGTGGCCGGAAATTTCACCGGAGCTAATGACCAAACTCAATAAAAGAGGCAACTGTGCAATTAAATGAGTGCAGAAGAAGAAAGGAAATAAATAATACATGTGAATGAATGTGTGGATAGGTGAAAATGACTGAACTTTGGTCGGAAAAGGAAGAAGTTCGTTGGCCAGAATTCGTCTGGAATACTCTTGCTTTTCTCTCAACAGGTCTGGAAGCATAAAGAATAAAGAGGGGGAGGAGCAACGGCCTTTATACTTTGCCCGCTTTGCAGCTCGCGGGTCAAAATTCGAGTCACGGGTCAGCTTTAATGACACACGCCTTCCCAAGGCGGAACATCAAATCTAGGTTCCCGCTCAAGCAATGATGAAAGGATATGACGGCGCCCTTTGAAATTCAAAATGCTCTGAAGTAGGTGTCAGTTGTCCCCCCACGCGCTCTCTTTTCGCAAAGCCTCTTGGCATTCCAACACTCCACCTATGCCTATTTGATCGTATCCAAAAGTCCAAATGACCACGACGCCAATTTATATGCTTTCTACTCTCCCCCTACTCTAGTAGAAAGCAGGAGGCCACTGAAAGGAATAACCCAAGGACCTACTCGGGTTTAGCCCGGGGAGGCCTGCTCGGGTTTTAGAACATGGAGGCCCAAGTGCATACTTGGGTAAGCTCGTGTGGAGGCACTAGCCAACGAGCACGAGCTCGGGCCCAACCATTCAAGATGCCAGGGAAAACAAGTTGAAAAATTGGTGATAGCTCTAAGGGTGAGCTCGTGGTGTTATCGAGCATGAGCCCGTATGATGAGAGGAATTGCTTCGTCGAATAACACTTGCCCGGGGATCTTGCTCCTCGGTCTGAGCCAAGGAGAGGACCTCTCAACCGAGCAGGATTAAGCTCTGGATGTCCTATTTCCATAAGGATTCTAGTCTACCCAGGATTCTAAACCTAGCTAAAATTTACTTTCCTAATCCAACTCCAATTCTAATCCCTATTCTTGAGAATTACTTCACTAATTCCCTATAAATAAGAGATCGTAGCTACAAAAATCAGGTCTATTATATTCTAAAAACATTTCTCATTCTCCTCAAACAAATACTTACTCTCGCGCCGGAGGACTTTCGCCGGTGAAGCCTCAGCTTAGTTTTATTGTTTGTTCATATGTTTCAGGATTAATTGAGGCAAATCCAGAGATTCGATCCGTTGATTACGGCTAAATTGATATGAATACAATTTTGGCTCGATCATGTTCCATTTTTTGATACTTTAATTATACATAACTATTTTTTTTCTTCAATATTGGGCCATTTAATTGAAATAGTCCATTTCCAATACTTAATACTTAAGGGGTCCACTATGTTTTTTCAAAATTATAAAATATGACTCTTAAATGTGGAATATTATTTTTTTAATAATGTTTTTTTTTTTTGCTAAATGAATGACTTAATCTATTATAATAGTGAACTTCAAACTCTTAAAAATCGACGTTGATAGGGTTCGAATTCTGACCTCTCGTATGGAAACTGGAAAGGGACACTGGATATCACTTGAGCTACATCTCTTTGGCGTAGACTGTTAACGTGAAACAAATGACGCACATAATATAGAATGTGAACTTTGAAAGTTTAGCGTAAATAGAAATGTAAGATTTAACAACAAAGAAGATCAAATGTGTGTACAGATTTGAGACACAATTGTTCACACAGCCAATAAAAGCAGTGTAATATAAATAACACAAGATTTTAAACGTTTACTGTTACAACTACATTAAACAAGACTTTAAGTCTAATTAGAATTTTACTATTAAAAGGATCTGAATTATAGAATTAAAACTTAACTAGTGAAATAACAAAGAACTAATTAAATTACTCAAGCAGAATTAAAACCTAATTAGAGAAATAACAAAGAACTAGATTACTCAAGCAAATTCTAACTCCTTACTGAGCAGAGAATAAACTTTCTTGTTTAATTAAGGGAAGTAATCCTAATATAATAGACTATAAGGATTTGCATGAAATCTAAGATGTGTGTTTAGATATAAGACACATCTACATACACAATCTAAATAGCACTCTTCGAGAGTATTCTCTCTCAAATGAACTCTTGAATACGTAAAAAAATCTTGTTGCTTTTATATAGGCAGCAATACGAGAATCCTCCGTATCAATCTCTTTCTTGATTTATGTGAAATATCCTACAAGAAACAAAAGAGATTGACATTAAAACAAACACAAATCATAGTATTGTTATTATTTATAAAAATTAGCTATCAAGATAATATTTACATTAATAAAAATATATGCATAAATCAAACAAAATTCTACCAAGAATAAATCTAAATCTTTATAAACAAATTCAAAAATCCTAATTACCATAATTGCAACACACGGGTTTGAGAGTTGAAATCTAATGAGGATTCTCAATCTTTAAAACTTTCGATACAATCTATAGTATAAATGGGAACGTGGTGCTACAGTACAATGAACAGTACCAAGTGCCGAATTTTCCATTTTGCCTTCACTAAGTTGTCCCTTTCCCATTTTGCCCTTTAAAAAAAAATTTAAAATTTAAAAAAAAAACGTGTCCTCGGACACGGGCTTAATAAAAAAAAAAAAAAAAAAAAAAAAACGTTTTTACTAGTAATTTTATAAATTGAATACAAGAATGCATACTTACTTATATACATTTGCAACTACAACTTACATAAAAATAGTAAATAAGAAAAATGGAATCTAAAGTGCCATGAAAATAGAAAAAATAAACAAAAATCGTCAATACAAAAACTTACATAAAAATAGTAAATAGTACTCTATGTGTCACATGATTCTTGATTGTGCTAGAGCTTTAAGAGGAGCCATAGTTGCATGCAATTTAATTAATTAAGGTGGGGTGTGACATATAATAGCACATAAAGTTTCATAGGTTGAAACTTTATAACATACCAATTTGAACCCTCCTCATGTCTTTGGGATATCATAAAAAAAAATGTGATATTTTACATTGTGCTGGGATTCTGATTATTTTTTATGATGAAATTTTTTGGCCTCCTATTCTTTTGAAATTTTTTACACATGAAAATCAAATTCACTCATATTTTTTATTTAATTTTATTACTTTCTCTATCGGATTCCCTCTGGCCCATAATAATAGTCCTATTTAATTTTTCAAATATTTTAAGCTATGAACGCGTTTTTTGGGCCTCAAAATCATACTTTTTTAGAAAAGGTTTACTCAATGGGACACTTATTTTAGAACTATGAGAAATATAGCTATGAAACGGAAGATTATTAAGCTATGAATCGACTATGTATATAAGTTGCTTGTTTGTGCCACCAAAAAAAAAAATGAAAAAAGAAAATGATATGAATAAATTACTTACAGATGATATGCTCGAAAATCTTATGTACATTGCCATTTTTGTGACACTCAAGCTTCATGGCTAAGCCATTAATGACACCAAATCTATACCAAGCGCGCATATAATTCATCACTTACAAATCCACCAAATTGCAACTTTGAAATAATTTTCTCGGCTTTCTTTCTTTGGCCGTTGAATTATCTAAAACTCATCACTCTCCTTCAGCAAAACCCTCTTTCATCTCTGCACATTTACGAGAGAACGTTACTAGAAACAGCTTATTTACCCACAGAAATTTTCGTGGGTAAATACCCACGGAATTTCCGTCAAAAAGGAAAAATATCCGTCGAAAATTAAATAAAAATACCCACGGAAAATTTAATTGGCCGCCGGTCGAAAACATGTCGGAGGTTGCCCACGGAATATTCCGTGGGTAATATTGCAGTTTACCCACAGAATATTCAGTGGGTAATTTTATCAGAATTGAAAAAAAAAATTTAAATTTAAAAAACCACCTGTAAAAGCCAAAAATTCAATACTATATAACATTCACACCATCCATCCACACAAACAATATACACAATTCTTAAACAATCTCAAACAATGTCTTCCAAACCAATAAAACATTAATCTCTAAACAATATAACATATTACAAACCAAAAAAAAAAGTCTACTAGTTAAGTTACCACTCCAAACCAAATAAAAACAAGTCAAGTTCAAATTTTACGACTCTGGATGTTGTTACCACGACGACCACCCCTACGCCCACTTCCACTCAAAGTTCCATTCGAATTTAGATATGGTCCAATAGAAGAGTTAGAGTTATTACCACTGGGAGGTTGTTGTTGCTGTAGTTGTTGTTGGAGCATAGATCTCATCATTTCTTGCATTTGTTGCTGCATCTCTTGCCGCACTTGTTCCTTCTCTTGCCGCATTTGTTCCTTCTCTTGCCGCATTTGTTCAGTCGGTAATACTCACGGAATTTAGTCCATGGGTAACTTAAAGGATTACCCACGAAATTTCCGTGGATAAAAATTATTTTTTTTTAATTGGCCTCTATGAATCAGTCGGTAACAAGAATTCGCAGTGAGTAGTCAAATTTTCTTTAAAGTTTTTTTTTAGAAGTGAGACTAACTTTTTTGGGACAAACGAAAATAGAAAATTTTGGAGAGTGAGCGTAGTAACACTTATTTGTGAACCATTTGACAAGGCTGCAATACCTAATTAGTGAAGTTCATTATTGATGGAATATCTGTCCTTATTCCCTTTGTCATTTTTCATTATTTTTGTTTGGTTGAGACCCATTAATCAAATATGTTTATTTGTACGTACTTCAACTTAATTAGTTATAATCTCTCATGTATTCTCCCATCAACACATGTCAAAATTTCAGGATTCCTAATTTCATAGCCTAACCATCAAGCTTATTCGATTACAGAAATGATTGTCTATTTTTGTAATGTCCCTAACATGAAAAATGGACATTTATTTTGAATTTCACTTAGAGAGTAATATAAATCTGAATATTTTATTCTGAAACCTAACAACTCAATCAAAATGAAGAAAAAAATCAAACTAACTAATTCAAGGGATTGCATTCCGAAAGTTTTTACATACTTTCTGCAAATTGGACGACTGAACTGGCCAGAAGGGAAAGAGAAGGAGGGAATACACTGCGGAGGTGGCCAGAAGGGAGAGAAGAGATCCGAATGGGCGCCAGTGACAAATCCGGTGTAATGAATGGAGGCCGCCGGCTTGGGAGCTCGTCAATCGCCGTGAAATCAAAAAGCCTCGCCGCCAAGTAGAGAGTCGCCGAGTAGAGAGAGATCGAAAAACGTACAGAGGGAGAAACAGAAATTCTCGTGTTATTTATAAAAAATCTTACCCATGGAAATTTTAGATTACCCACGAAAATTTTCGTGGAAATTACCCACGAAAATTATTTTCGTGGGTAATACCCACGGAAAATATTTCGTGAGTATTACCCATGGAAATTTCTGTGGATACTATCCACGGAAAAGTTTCCGTGGGTAATTAATTCTATTACCCACGAAAATTTCGTCGAAAATACCCACGGAAACGTTTCAGTGGGTAATGTAAACGTTTAACCACAGAATTTTCGTGGGAAAAAAATTTCTTTTTTTTTTCAAATTTGACTTTTTTAATCCGTGTGTAATTTTTCGTGAGTAATCTGACAGATTCTAGTAGTGATATGATCATGCAGATAAAAACAATCACCTACGTCTTTCTACTAAATTATTTCACTTTGGTATGAATTCAATCAACAACATAAAAAAAATGGAAGAAGAACTAGAACAATATATATATAATAACAAGATCATCGTAAGTAAAGGGACTTCGAGGGGCAATTTCGTCATTTCACACCGTGGCAAAGTTGCAAATAACCCAGCCGAAAAGCCACGTGGCAAGTTGTGATTGGCCCTTATTCGGCGCGTGCCATACACGCGCCTAACGAGGCGCTTGATAACGTGTGTGGTTTTATTATTTTTTTTTAATAAATTCGGATATGTGTCGTCCGTCCGTTGAAGGGCAATTCCGTCATTTCCATTCCGCCTGTAATTCACGTGCCGACAAGGGCGCGTTTTTGTAGCTTTTTTTTTTTTTTTTTTTTTAATTTCACCACATGTCGCCCTTGATTGGCCGGATGAATTTCAGATTTTTTTAAAACCAATTTCTTTGACCTCAATTATTTTATAATAAATTAAATTTTTTTACACCAAAAATCATAAAAATAAATTCTCTTTAAATAGAATATTCTTTCATTTGATTTGGATTGAGAAAAAAAAATCCTCTTTTTTAAATATAAATTTCTTAATTATCCTTTGTTAATTTTTCAATATCTTTTTAGTGAAAATTAATGAAGTGTGTAGTATTTTTTTAATTATAAATGATAATAATAATAATAATAATAATAATAATAATAATAATAATAATAATAATAATAATAATAATTTTACTAATCATAAAAATAAAGAATATAAAATAAAATAAAGTGATGGTGTATAGGATGATGAGTTGTATATATATATATATATATATATATATATATATACATATATATATATACATATATATATATACATATATATATATACATATATATATATACATATATATATATATATATATATATATATATATATATATATATATATATATATATTCCCTTCATCCCTCATAAGAATGCACTCTTGCCATTTTGGGTGTCCCACATAAAGAATGCACTTTCCTAAAATGGCAAACAATTTATTTAATAAGTGGGATGGGGTAATATGGTTATTGTGTTTATTTTAGTTCGATATATCAAACAATTTATTTAATTTTTTTAAAAAAAATCATTGAAGCATAGTAAATAAAGTATTAATAAATTTGTCGATTTTTCTATTCGTCTTAAAAAATTGTGCATTTATAAAGACGAATATCGGAAAAGATGGCCAACATTTTTAAAATTTTGATTGAAGTGTATGTCAATATTATAAGAAATAAAGATAGTATAAATTGGTATTTTAAAATAGAGAGAGGAAGAAGTGGGTTGGGTTTGATGAGGAAGTGGAGGGTTTGGGGAATTTTTTTTCATTTAACAAAATTGTTAGTATTATTAGGATTTTTATTTTTCTTCTCAAAATTAAATAAGTTAAGTTAAAAATAAATATCATAATTATGTTCATAATGAGTTAATGTAAATAATGTGACATAATTTTTTAGATGTACGAGCATGAGTTAATGGAAAGTTTTCATTTGAAAAAGAATGATATTAATTTTTATTAGATAAATGTACTATCCTTTTGGTATGACCAAATCTTTTGTTTTTATTTAAAAAAATATCTTTATCACAAAGAAATAAAATATCAATTTTTTTTAATAGATTTTCAATCTTCACCTTTTTTTTTACTGATTTCAATAACTTATTTCGTATGTGATAAACATGTTCGTGTGTTTTATTTAATTTTTTTCATGATAAAATACTACAGATGGGATGGGGTAATATGGTTATTATGTTTATTTTAGTTCGATAAATCAAACTTAATTTATTTATTTTTTAAAAAAAATCATTGAAGCATAGTAAATAAAGTATTAATAAATTTGTCGATTTTTCTATTGGTCTTAAAAAATTGTTTATTTATAAAGACGAATATCGGAAAAGATGGTCATCATTTTTAAAATTTTGATTGAAGTATATATATGTTAATATTATAAGAAATAAAGATAATTTAAATTGGTATTTTAAAATAGGGAGAGGAAGAAGTGGGTTGGGTTTGATGAGGAAGTGGAGGGTTTGGGAAAACTTTTTTCATTTAACGAAATTGTTAGTATTTTTAGGATTTTTATTTTTCTTCTCAAAATTAAATAAGTTAAATTGAAAATAAATATCGTAATAAGTTAATGTAAATAAATATAACATAATTTTTTAGATGTACGAGCATGAGTTAATGGAAAGTTTCCATTTGAAAAAGAATGATATTAATTTTTATTAGATAATTGTACTATCCTTTCGGTATGACCAAATCTTTTGTTTTTATTTAAAAAATTCTCTTTATCAAAAAGAAATAAAATATCACTTTTTTAACTAGATTTTCAATCTTCACCTTTTTTTTTTACTGATTTCAATAACTTATTTCGTATGTGATAAACATGTTCGTGTGTTTTATTTATTTTTTTTAATGATAAAATACTACAGCATTGTATATTGAGAAATGCATATTCCTTATGATGTTTATTTTATTTCAATTTTATTGTTTTCTAATTTTTATAATTTTATCTTCTTATTTTTTTTCTTTCAATATATGTACTTATATAGTATTGTTTCGATTTCGATCAGTTATTCGTTAGTAATTGTCCGTGCATCGCACGGGGATAAAACTAGTTTACTGAACAATGCACTAGATACTTATTCCCAAACAAATTGTGTAACGGAGCCGAATAAAATCCCCATCAAGATTCATATTCTCATTTAACTCATTCTGTACTCTAGTAGAAGATGCCTCATTATCAAATCTCCTCGGTGCAGAAAAATTAGGGTTTTGTGCAAAATATCCAAGATTCATACAATTCCCATTTAAATCATTATGTTGACCAGAAAAAAATAGGGTTTTGTGGAGGAAAATACCCAATATTCATATAATTCCTATTTAACTCGATTAGTGCTGAAAAATTAGGGTTTTGAGCACGAAAATTTTCAAGATTAATATTCCTATTTAACATATTCTGTACTCCAACACTCGAACCATTCATATTGACATTTAAACCAAAATTAGGGTTTTAGGCAAGAAGATGGTCAATTTGGGAGTTACGATTCAAGAGCTCCGATTGACATTGAACTAATTACGTCTGGAGTTGATTTAATTGCCCCTGGAGCAGTGGCGAAGCCAGAATTTTTTTGAAGGTGGTCAAGTTTTTTTTTTTTTGTTTAGCATAAGTGTGAAGAAACAGCAAAGGGCACGACTCGTGCCCACAGGCACGAGTCGTTCCATGAAGTAGCACGAGAGAAATAAATGGCACGAGGCGTACCACGAGTGGAATAACAAGGGCACGACTCGTGATCTCTAGCACGAGTCGTGCTTCCGGCAGAATTAAATCTGGCGTTTACGTCTGTTAGGCTAGAGTTGTTTTGGAATAAGGATTGTGTTTCCTTTTATTGTGTTTTCCTTTTCCTAAAACTCTGGTGATATATATATCCTCCTTGAGAGAAAAATAAACAACTAGAACTTTTGTCCTAATGAAATTTCTACAATAAGGTATTTGAATATTAATAATATATAAGGGAGTCAAAATATTAATTTAGTATTAAACTTTTTCAAAATTAATTAAGGGGGTCAAAACATATAAATTCATAACTTTTATTAGTAAAATGTCATTTTCTAAAATTTAATATTGCTAAAATTAACACATTTCAAAATTGAAGGGGGTCCCCTTGCCATGAGTGTAGACTCGCCACTGCCCTGGAGTTGGGCTTAAAGGAATAACTTCCTTGACCCTTTATTACATAAATCATACATATATATACACTGCTAAACAACTGCTAATCAACTGCTAATCAACTGCTAATCAACTGTCAATACAGCCATATCTATCAGTCCCCCGCAGTCGAAGCGGGAGGAGGCCGTATGCTAAGACTGTCCCGAAAATCATTAAAAAGTACGCGCGGAAGCCCTTTAGTGAAAATATCAGCTAATTGATATCGGGACGGAACATGAAGAACACGTATTTCCCCCTTTTCCACTTTCTCACGAACAAATAATATATCCAACTCTATATGCTTGGTTCGTTGATGTTTGCATCGGATTAACTGACAAATAAATAGCACTTATATTGTCGCAGTACACCAAAGTGGCCTTTGAAAGAGGAACATGTAACTCAAGCAATAGATTCCGAATCCAACAGGATTCGGCTACAGCATTAGCAACACCTCTATACTCAGCTTCGACACTCGATCGGGAAAGGGTAGGTTGGCGCTTAGAAGACCAAGAAATCAAATTATTACCCAAGAATAAACAATAACCCGAGGTAGAACGACGAGTATCCGGGCACCCACCCCAATCCGCATCAGTATAAGCAGTGAGCGAAGTACAAGATGACTTCGATGATGCAATCCAAGATTTATTGTCCCACGAATATACCTCAAAATCCGCTTTAGAGCAGCCATGTGCTCCTGTCGTGGATCATGCATATGCAAACATATTTGTTGGACTGCATAACTGATGTCGGGCCGAGTAAAAGTGAGATACTGTAACGCGCCGGCTAGACTGCGATAAAAAGTAGGATCCTCAAATGGTGGTCCTGCCGATTTAATATATCTTCGGCATATTTTTGTTGACACAAAAAGAGTCCCCCGTGCTCGTGTGTCACAGAAATACCCAAGAAATAATTCAACCGCCCAAGGTCCTTCATCGCAAATTCGGACGCCAATGTACGCATAATAGAAACCCGAAGCTTGTCAGAAGAGGTAGTAAGAATGATGTCATCGACATAAAGAAGCAAATACGCCATATCAGAACCCTTAGTGTACACAAACAGAGAGTGATCAGATCGACTGTGTATGAATCCCATAGTAGCAACAAAATCTGCAAATCTCTTATACCATGCCCGAGGAGCTTGCTTCAGGCCATAGAGAGATTTTTTCAACAGGCAAACATAGTCGGGATGAGATTGATCATGGAAACCTGGAGGCTGATTCATGTAAACTGTCTCATGTAACTGACCATGGAGGAAAGCGTTCTTGACATCTAACTGATGAATAGACCAAGACTGTGCAAGAGCCAGACTGAGAACTGTACGAATCGTCGCCGGCTTAACAACCGGACTAAAAGTCTCTGAACAATCCACACCAACCTTTTGAGACCTGCCATCACCTACAAGACGAGCCTTATACCTTGCAAAAGATCCGTCAGAATTCTTTTTATGAGAATAAATCCACATGCAACGTATAACATTAATATTAGACGGACGGGGTACAAGCTCCCACGTCTCATTTTTAATTAGAGCATCAAATTCATCAACCATAGCGGCTTTCCAATTTGGATCGGACAACGCAGTTTTAGGGTTGGAAGGAAGCGGGGAAGGAGTGGTGGAAAGAAGGTTGAATTGATGTCGAGGTTTCACAATCCCACGCATGCTCCTAGTGGTCATTGACCGAGAATGAGAAGATTGGACAGAGGGAGTGGCAGCAGACACTACAGGAGAAGGAGCAAGGGATGGATCCGTTTGGGGCCGGTGGCACTGTGTGTTGCTGCTTTCGGGCCGAAAGCTAGTGGGCACCAAAGAATATCGGACCGACACGAAGAAGGTGTGGATTGGGCTTGGGTAGGAGGATCACACAAGCCATGGAATAGAGGATTAACAGGCTGATCAAAAATGGAATAGTCCCAGCTTGCATTGGGTAAATTATTAGCCGAGGCAAATGGAAATATTTTCTCCTCAAATACGACATGACGAGAAAGAATCACCCTATGTGTGTTAAGATCATAGCATTTATATCCCCTATGGTCCGAAGGATAACCCAAAAAAACGCACGGAGTAGAGCGGGTTTGAAGTTTATGTATAGAAGTGGAGGGAATTAATGGAAAACACAAACACCCAAAAACCCGTAAGTGAGAATAAGATGGGTCACGTTGATAGAGGACTTGGGTGGAGGAGACGTGACCAAGGCTTTTTATTGGGATAATATTTAGGAGATATGTTGCCATAGCTAATGCATGATGCCAAAAAGAAGACGGCATCGAAGAATGGGCAAGAAGTGTTCGAACGAGATTGTTAATTGTTCGAATTTTCCGTTCCGCCTTGCCATTTTGGGAAGAGGTGTGTGGACAAGAAAACCGAAAACTCATGCCATTAGCCCGAAAAAATGATTTGAACGTGTTGTTGTCAAATTCCCTTCCATTATCACATTGGAAACATTTAATTTGACGTTCAAACTGGGTGGCTACATGTTTACTAAACGAGAGAAAAATATCTGGCACCTGAGACTTATTTCCAACAGGAAACGTCCATAAAAAATTAGAATAGTCATCCAGGCAAAGGAGATAGTATTTATGTCCCGAGGTACTTAAAACCGGAGAGGTCCACAAGTCACTATGTATAATATCAAAAGGTAATAGTGTGGAAGAAGTAGATGGATAAAACGGTAATCGGACATGTTTACCAAGAACACACGAAACACAAATACCATTTAAATTAGAATCCTTACAGGGAATTAAATTGTTATTGCAAAGAGAGCGAAAAACAAAGTGCTCCAGGATGACCTAATCTATCATGCCATAAACGTGAACTAAACGCGAAAAAGTAGATGTAGGGGTGGACGGGATGCCGCGTTTTTGGTGATCGGGTAAAGATCCCTGAGCTATCACATCTCATTAAACGAACCCCCGTTCGAATATCCTTCACAGAAAATCCAAAAGGATCAAATTCAACACTAACATTATTATCAGTTGTAAATTGACGAACGGAGATCAAAATTTTAATCAATTTAGGGGCATGAAGAACATTAGACAATTTAAGTGGAGGAAACGGGGGAGAAAGAGTTTGTTGTCCATATCCACAAATAGGAATAGTGGTACCATCGCCGACAGTAATAAATTTATTGTGATGACTCAAATTAAAATAAGACGAGAGCGTACCCGAAGAACCCGTCATATGAGAGGTGGCACCGGTATCCATGTACTGATTATCATCAGGGACGTTCAAGGACATAGTATGCATGGCGGCTTCAATGTCCGCTTCAAGATACAAATGCAGACGAAGAACCTGGTCCAGCAACATTATACACTTGGGCTGGTCGTTGGCCCAAAACACCTAGTTGGCCTTGTGATGGTGGACGGGCCCAACCATTAGTTGGGTATGGGCATGGGGGAATTGCCCATGGAGGGGGCTGGGACCAATTAGGTTGATAATTCCACCAAGATGGAGAAGCATGTTGCTGCCAAGAACGACCATGAAATTGATTTGGAGTCCCACGACCACGACCCCTGCCAGACTGATTTCTGCCGCTGCCATCCTGTTGCCGTCCACCATTGTTGCGCTGGTTACTATTATGACCTTGCCCACTAGAACGGCGATTACCGCGACCTGCACTGCCACCAACAGATCGGTGTCCACGCTGATGATTGCCACCGGTTCCAGTTTGGTCCTTGTTATCCTCAACGCTATCACTGCTGGCAGCAAGAAGTGCTGAGTTTGCTGCAATCGACGCCATGGTTGCTTGCTTTGTTTTTCGAGATTCCTCCATTACTAATTTCGAGCGAACCTCATAGAAAGTGGGAAGAGGGTCACTCTGCTGAATAATCGCCGCCACACTGTCATAGCTTTCATTCAACCCAGCGATAGCCTGTAAAACCAACCTATTATTCGAAACCGGTGAATCAACATTGGCCAATTGATCCGCAAGGTTCTTTAATTCCTTGCAATAGGCCGAAACTCCTGGAAAATCATCCAACATAACTTGAGAAAATTGATTCTCAAGTTGGACAAAGACGGAATTTTTGTTGTCTCGGAAAATACCCTCGAGACGTTCCCATGTCTTCTTCGCCGTCGAGGCTGGCTCAAGAATTGTCTGAAGTAAATCGGGGGAGATGGTTCCATAGATCCATTGAAGAACTAGGGAATCCAATTTCGCCCATAATTTTCTGTCAGAGATCTCCGTAGCGGCCTTGTCTTCCGGTGAAGGATCGACAATATGATCGATAACATCAAATACCCTGCAATGGATTCGAAACAATTCCGCCCATGACACATATTTTCCCGATTCAGGCTCAAGAATTAGAGGGATCCAATTCTTAATGTTCCCGACTGTGAAAGCCGGATGTAATGATGATGAAGGAGCCATGGAGAACACGGCACAGAGAAAGAAGATGGTTATGACAGAAAAACGGGAAGAGGGTAGGCGGAGGAGGGAGGCTTTGATACCATAAAGGAATAACTTCCTTGACCCTTTATTACATAAATCATACATATATATACACTGCTAAACAACTGCTAATCAACTGCTAATCAACTGCTAATCAACTGTCAATACACAGCCATATCTATCAGGGCTATTTGCACATGGAGAAAAGCTTTTAACCCCACTGACAGGGGTGGCGGCTCTCACACTTGCTTCGTATATCAATGATTTCACTGTGAGTTCTCGATCCGCTTCGGCGGTATTTTCTATTATTTTGGTGATATTTTTCACGCCAAAGAGTTTTTTCGCGTTGTCGAACTCATCTTTAGGTCTCCTGGCCGGGAAAAAGGGAGCGAGTGGGCAGTCCGGCGGGCATTCCTTCCGTTGGCTTTTGCATGCAGCACATCGCGGGGCTCTGTAATACTCTATAGTTTGCATGTTAATTTGTTATCCTTATATACCTATAATTTCAATCATATGTGAGACAACAATGATTTAAATTACGTAACTCTCTCTCGATCACCGCACATTTACGAGAATATGATCAAAAAGATGCACGAAAGAAAGTAATCTCTACTAGACGCCAGTTGTATATATTTCGCCAAAATTACGTAACTTCCCAAATGGATAATCATGCTCTTTAACTTTGTTAATCATCATCATAGTAATCCGCTAAAAATTGTTATTGATAAATTACCGAGTCATTTATTTATAACAATTTTTAAAAATTGACTATCAAAAGTCAAAAGTGGCCAAATAAAATGAGGTGGAGAGAGTATAATTTTCGGTCAAAGTTCAACTTAGTTGAACAATAAATCCAATTTGCGGCGTTTATTCGGGATAGAGACTAATACATACTCCCTCCGTCCCAATATAAAAGGTCAAGGTAAAGGTACGGAGATTAGGAAAAATATAAGTGTTGTGAATATGACAAGTAAAGTAAAGAAAGAGAAAGTGGAGATTAGGAAAAATATAAGTATTGTGAATATGACAAGTAAAGTAAAGAAAGAGAAAGTGAAGTAGTGATTTTTTTTTTAAGTATGATAATAAGTTTAATTGACTATTCTGAATTAGTAACTATTATAATTGTACGTACAAAAAAAGGAAATTAGTAATTTTTATATCGGGACGGAGGGAGTATGTAATTTAATGTTGATTTATGAAACATCTCCTTTCAATTAAGTCATCATCTACTTGCCCATTTCCACTCGTTTGTTGGAGCTCAACTCCGAGCTAGGTAGTTAGGGTTAGGAATAATACTAAATCAAATAAAACAACTTCTGATGAACTAGCAGTTGCACGGTCGTGCACTCAAAGTAGCACGCCCGTGCAAAATAAACCTCAGCAACTTCAACAAACAGCTGCACGATCGTGTGGACTAACATAGCACGACCGTGCAAGCCAAATCCTGCAGATTTACATTGCTGTTATTTTATTTTCCTCATTTGTAAAATGATTTGTGTAACTCTCTAGGCTTTGTGTATATCTCTCTAGGCTGGCAGTTACATTTTTGTGTATAAATATATCCATTATGATTAACGAAAAATAATTCTTTGCCTTATTCTCTAAATGGTATCAGAGTCCTACTGATCTAACCCTCTCCACCTATCAAATTTCTGGCAGCTCCCACCACTAGTACAAATTGGATCTTAGGAAACGCACCTTAGATAGCGCTTTTTAAAAGCGCTATCTAAAGTGTAAACTTACGTAGCGCATCCATATTTTTAAATTTAATAACCAAAGCAAAAAATAAAAAAATAAAAAAATTTAACTTAGATAGCGCATATTTGGGAAACGCTATCTAAGTGGAAGCTTACAAAGCGCTTAATAGAATAGAAGCGCTGTATTACTGTACGCTTCATAAGACGCATCAAAATCAAAACACATACGTACTCTTTCATCCTCTCTCTCTCTAAACGCATTTATCCTCTCCCCCTCTCTCTAGCAACTCGACTCCATCGCAATCTCTATCATCCCGCGAGAGGCGCAGCCGTACTACCCATCGCTCTTTTGCCTTCATCGCTCATCGATTTAATGGGGTCAATGGTTTGAGCGAGTACAGACTACCCATCGCTCTTTTGCCTTCGTCGTTCTTACTCCGTCGTAGCTATCTCCGTCGTGGACCGGTGGTGCAACAACAAGCGTGGTTGAATCTGGAGTAGAAGCCGAATAATTTACTTTCTGCCATTAACGAGGTTAGTAATTGCATCTACCCATCCCTAATTTTAGGGTTTAGTTTCAATTTCAAATTTAGGGTTTTAATTTAGGGTGAATCTGGAGTGGAAGCCAATTATGTTCTGTTGCTGACTTGCTGTTGATGAAATCCTCTTTTTCATGTTCGCGTGCAAGGGGGCGAGGAGAGGGCAATTGAGTTTATTTGGAATGGATGTTTTTCTTGAATTTTAGTTTGTTCAAGTTTTGGATATATGCTTGAATATTTTATTTCATAGGATATGTGGTCTCCATACCTAACCGGATTAGGAGGACATTTTCTGACCACATTAGTAGCTTGCAGCACTTGGGCTCCATACCTAACCGGATTTTCACAAATGGGAAAAGCCGGAGTTCTTGTATATTCACTCAGCAAGGTCGTAAAGGCATAAACCAGGATGCCATGATTGTTTGGGAAGTAAGTTTGCATTTCTTCTTTGAAAGTCAAATTTTTGCTTAAGTTGGTAGTTTTTATTCATTAATTGAAGAAGTTTTTTTTTTTTTTTTTTTTTTCAGGATTTCATGTCTGAAGATGCGATTTTTTGTCTGGACATGTTAGCCAGGCCTATATTTATACATACATCCCCCCCCCCCCCACACACACACACATATGTATATATGTGTATATGTAGACATCCTATATATATGTGTATATGCAGACATCCTATATGTGCATTATGGCTCCTTACAATTAAATTGTGGTTATTTCTCTTTACTCCAGAAGTTTGTACTTGCTCCGTTCTTCATTGTTATCCCCTTGCTTCTGGGTTCAACCACATCGGGGTCCTTGTCAGCCTTGCTATCTCAGATTCAATCTTATCTTTTCAAAGATCTTTGTAAGAACATTTCTCGGCAGTGTAATACTTGACTTTCTTAGTTGTGAAAACTGATGCGATTAAAGTGATACATTTGGAATAGCTTGCACAGACTACATTGCTTAATCTCTCAAACACTTTCAAAACAAACAACAGTGAATGATAGGGCAAGTTCCTGCGTGTCAATTATTTGAATAGTATTATTGTAGGGTACATGCTGTTATTATGAACATTGTATTTTTCTATATACTATGGTACTTCTTGACAAAGATTTTTCCACCTCCCGCTCCTTGAAATTCAGTCTATTTCTGGCTGCAGAAAAGTAATGCTCTGAGTAGATACAAGGCAGGGGGTTCCAAAGGATGGAAACTCGTCTATTGAACTATTCCAGGTATCAACATCTCCTTCTACTGAGTGTGCTTCTACCGACTCTATAGGATGAAACATGGCCAATTCTTTGTGAAGTGAATTAAAATGTGCATCTATAAAAGCTTATACTTCTTCATCCAGGCGATCTTGTTCGATGGAATGAACCAAATCTGATAGAAACAGAACAATCTTGTCCCAACCATTTGCCGCGTATAGCCCCCAAGTTTTGTCTCTTGTTGATAATTATCACAAAGCAAGGAGGACAAAACACGATCTTTACTGACAAAGAAGGAAAAACATTAGGATAGACAGCATCAATCAAATTCTGTCAGATTAAATCCAGAGCTAAATCTTGCATCCAATTTTGTCTCTGATCTAAATAGTCATTCTAGGATCCACAGTGAGAGATGATAGATTGAGGGTGGTGGTGTTTGTGAAATTTCCATTGTTCTGTTTCCCCTTTCCCATTTTGTGACTGATGTTTTACATTTTTGTCATCTGTATATTTGTATAATCTCAAGTCATTGGATGAAAATCAGAATAGAAATCTTTATTTGCAGCCAAGTACATTCGACTAGTGAAGTTCCGTTTATATTATACTACAGAGACCAGTTTGCTTCAGGCGTTTTTTTTTGTAGGCATTCTGACCGATATTTCCAGATTTAGTACAACCAAATAGAACACCAGATTATGTTTGTGTTACTGGAAAATTTAACTCCCTCCGTCCCAAAATGAGCGAGTTTTTTAGACTTTAGAGACACTTTGAAAGCGTGAGCAATTTTACTGGCAAGTATACTTAAATACCTTTACTCTCCACATTATAGACTTTTGTTATCGCGAGTATATATTGGAATATGATATTTGCTAAAGGTGAATTTAGCAACAACAACTATGAAGCCTTGGTCCTAAAATGATTTGGGGTCGGCTAAAATGAAATGTCGTATGGACTCGTCAATGAGAGAGTGAGAAAATTATGAAAACGGAGAGATGGTAGACAAGATAATTGAAAAAAAAGAAGGGAAAGCTAAGAAGATATTTAATAACTTTAAAATGAACACTCATTTAGTTTTTTTTTTTAAATGGACTCTTGGGAAGAAGGGAATACTATATTTGAGGCTATACTGCATAGGATTGTGCTCAAGTATAAAATGTAAACATGTCAAGCATTCACTTAACAAAAGAATTGGAGGGATCTTCCAAATCGAGTAATTCAGCACTGCCCCTATCACTTGGCACGGGTCAATCATTAATCCACTCTGATTCTCAAGTGAGCTCCCGAAAGCCCTTCTACACATTCAATTGTCCTGCTTAGCTGACTCGCTAAATCCAGATTTTTCTCATGGAAAACTTAATGGAATAAGATTATGTGTGCTTCTGTGTAATTTCTCTGAGATTTTCTGTGATCCAATGTAAAGGAAAAGTTTAAGATGTAGTTTGGCCTGCACGGCAAGTGCATGTATCTACAGCATATTTCTAATGCATGCAGTTAAACCTTGCAGAACATAAAAGCGAATATTGGTCCCACCCCTGAGCTAAGGCGAACCTCTTCATTTGACCGAACATGGGAAGAAACTGTTGCCGAATCTGTGGCTAATGAGCTTGTATTACAAGTTCATTCATCGAGCATATCTTCATCAAAGAGTGGAGCACTTGGTTATGACCTGCAAGATGAAGCAACTAAGAGTAAATCAAAAGACTCCAAACTTGTAAAATCAGGACGTTCCTCGCATGACGAAAAGAAGTTGGGGAAAGCACAAGAGGAGAAAAGATCTAGGCCTCGGAGACCTATTATCCTTGCTTAAGACTTTTGGTTTAAAATTTGTGCATCCAAATCGAAGAATTGTAAGTTGGTTACTTTATGCAGCTATTCATACTGGTAGCCCTGTTAGGTCCCATTATTATTCATTTATGTTTTAATATCATCTGATCTTGATATATATATATATATATATATATATATATATATATTGTATGGTATGGTATTGGAACAGGTCGAGTTACTACTTACAGTGGAAGAAAGTTTTGGTACTCTCCCGCTCTCGCGGGAAATGGTGATATGATTAGGTATGTCCTATCCATTTGCACCCTCGCTTGTCTGAATTTCTGGATGTATCCGCTCAGCAACTGGTATGTAGTCCTATGGAACCCCCACCATGTTTTCGTGCATTATATTTTGTAGTCTTAAATTTACTTGAGGTATGTTTCTGACAGAATACACCAAAGCTAAAGGAAAATATCTCTGCTGCAAACAATGCTTGCTAGGCTATTGGGGAATTGGCAATTAAGGTCCAATTTTTCTTTTTGTGTTTCTGCATTATATGCTGTAGATATATTGTATCTCAGTTAATCGTGCATTAGATATTTAGATATATAGTATCTCCGATAATTTCTTCAGTTTCTTTCTAAGCTGCAGTTCTTCCGTACCAACTCAACTGTCCGGCATTACTATTAATGAATGTTTTGCTGCACTGTAAAGGTTGTTGTTCATGTTAATACATAAACACATTCTTTATTCATTTCCACTGTAATCTCAACTCCGTAGATGAAATGAACTTAAGATGTCTTCCTCTGTAGATGAAATGAACTTAAGATGTCTTCCTCTCAGTATGTAAGAAGAGAAGTTGAACAATATTATTGTGGCTACTTTATTATTGCTGATGATGTTGTTGTTGTTGTTGTTGGGCACCTGTATTTTGGCTTAATATTTTTCAATAATGTTGTTTCTAATAATTATGTGTTGTGATTTTTTTGGTACAGTTTATCCATACAAACCGAATCAGGTGTTATCCTCCGAGAAAAATGAAGATTTTTTAGGTTAATTGGGCAGGATACTTGTATAACCGATTTCTTAAGGAGAAGATGGGAGGGAAGTGGTAGAAAATAGGTACTACAAAATTTTTTGGTTCTAACTAGTGTTGATTGTATTATTAATGATATTATTGATGATCGAGAAAAAATATCTTTAACTCTTGTTAGTATAACTCTTTTGGATGATTGTAACAATTATTGTTGTGTAAATAAATGAAAGGTTGATTATTTTTGTTGAATGGGCTGATTGTTAGTTTCTATTAATTTTTATATAATTTAATATGGGTGCATATTAATTTTTATTTTTATAAAATTTAAAATAGATACAGCTAAAAAAAAATGAAATTTGCATAGCGCTTACTTGCATAGAGCTTATAAAAAGCGCTAAGCAAGTTGATTTTTTTCAAAATAAAAAAAGTTCTTATATAGCGCTTTTTAAAAGCGCTATCTTAGTTTGGGAGCTTAGGTAGCGCTTATACAAGCGCTATGCTAACTTGCATAGCGCTAGCTTAGATAGCGCTTATAAGCGCTATCTAAGCTAAAAAAAAGCGCTATCTAAGCTCAAATCTGTACTAGTGCACCATGTTCGCCACCAGCTCCACCACCTTAGCCAATTCGGCTGATCCCAGCAACCCCATCATTCTCGTCAACCTCTCTCAATGCAAACCCCTTACACCCCTTACCTATCTCACGTGGGCATCCCAACTTACCTCCATTCTCTTCGGACTTGATCTTCTCAAGTTCGTCGATGGCTCCCACCCTCAACCCCCTGCCAAAATCACGACAGACAACAAAGAAATCGACGACCCTGCCCACAACACCTGGAATCGCCAAGATCGACTAATCCTTGGCTCCCTCATAGGTACTCTAGATCCAACCGTTGCACCCCTTGTCACCCAAGCCAAAACTTCCCATCAGGCTTGGAACATTCTGCAAACAACCTACGCAAACCCATCTCGTGGCCATATCCTGCAAGTTAAGGATACCCTTGCCTCTATCACAAAGAATACCCAGCCCATCTCAACCTATATGCACGCCATAAAATCATGCACTGACAAACTAGTCATCCTAGGAAAACCCATGGACTCTGAGGACATCATTGCCACAATCCTCAAGGGTCTTGATTATGAGTCCTATAAGCCTGTTATCGATTCCTCTAGAGCCCGTGACACTCCTATCACCTTTAAAGCCCTTCATGAGAAACTAATCCACCATGAACTAACCCTAAAACAACAAACACCACCTACAACCTTCCCAGCTTCCGCCAATCCTCCCCAAATCCGAACCAATAATCCCCGTTCTTACTCTCGCCCCAACCCTGGTTTGCTCACACCAACAAACACCACCAACCAAAACCCCAATCCTTTCAAAGGTAAATGTCAGTACTTTCGTAATGTGGGTCATGTTATTTCCCAGTGTAGGCAATTCAAACGTGACTATCCTGCTGTCACCTTCCCCCCACCGCCTACCCCCTCCCGTCCAAACTGTAGCCCTAATCCTCAAGCCCACTCGGCCACTGCACCCATCCCTACTACCCCTCCTTCATGGCTCGTTGACAGTGGAGCCACCCACCATCTCACAAATGACCTCTCCAACCTAGCTCTTCACAACCCCTTTGATGGTAGTGATGATGTAATCATCGGTGACGGCTCATCCCTCCCCATTGCCAATATAGGTTCTTTTACACTCTCTACTTCCTCTTCACCTATTCTTTTCAATAATGTTTTACACGTACCTCTCATTTCTCGAAACATTCTTTCTGTCTCACAATTTTGTAAAGACAATAATGCTCATGTTATCTTCTCACACTCTTCTTTTGTTATCAAGGAAACAACGACAAACCGTGCTCTTCTCTATGGCAGCCTTGAGCATGGAGTTTACTTGTGGCATCCATCTTCCGTTCAAGCTTTTCCTTGCAGTCACTCCTCAACCAATTCTTGGCATCATAGACTAGGCCATCCCTCTCCCCCCCATTCTCTCGTTATTGAATAAGCAATTTTCATTGCACATGTCTTCTAGTTTATCTTCTTGTAACTCTTGCAATATTAATAAAAGCCACAAGTTACCCTTCTCTGTTTCTTCTCTCAATACTACTGCTCCTCTTGAACTCATTTTCTCTCATGTATGGACCTCCCCAATTCACTCCCACGATAACTTCAAATACTATGTCATTTTTGTTGACCATTTCACAAAATTCATTTAGTTTTATCCTCTCATAAACAAATCTGACACTTTCTCTACCTTCATTCGTTTTAAGGCTCTTGTTGAAAAATTCTTTAAACTTCCCATCATACAAGTTTATTCTGACAATGGAGGTGAGTACCTTAAACTCACACCCACCATTCTAAATGATGGCATTACTCACCTCACAACTCCTCCACATACCCCTGAACACAATGAGTATGCTGAACGCCGTCACCGTCACATCGTCGAAACTGGGCTCACTCTCCTTACTCATGCCCACCTTCCTCTCACTTACTGGCCCTATGCATTCACCACGGCCACCTACCTTATCAATAGAATGTCCACACCCTCCCTCAGTAATGCCTCTCCTTACCTTTGCCTTTTTAAAACCCCACCAAACTACAATAAACTCCGCAGCTTTGGTTGCCTCTGCTACCCCTGCCTTCGACCCTATGCCCTTCACAAACTTGCCCCTCGCTCTATCCCGTGCATATTTGTTGGATACTCTCCAACACAGAGCGCCTATTATTGCCTTGATCCCACCACAAACCGTGTTTACACATCCCGCCATGTCAAGTTCGTAGAATCTGATTTTCTTTATCCCTCCCTTACAAAAACCCACTCTGCCACCCTACAACTCACTCCATCCCAATGGTGCCCCATCTCCTTCCCAATCTTAACACCCACGACACCTACACCAAACCCTCCTCCAACACAAACCACCCCTATCCCTCCCTCCATTCAACCCAACCCCCCTGCTACTATACCAACTCCTAATAATCCACCTCATCAACCTGAACACACCACTATACCCCTTAATACCACTCCCACTGCTGTTACACCAGAAACATCAACCACTACCCCACCTTCTGCTACTACTGCACCTACACCTCCACCAAACACTACACCAATACACCCTCCTGCCAGGACCATAGTCACTCGCCTCTCCAACAACATTGTAAAACCCAATCCTAAATATGCTCATCTATCCTCACTCCCCTCTCTAACCAGTTTGCCGTTAACCACCAAACAAGCTCTTTCAATTCCATACTGGCGTGATGCCATGCTCGAAGAATATCAATCCCTCACCCGTAACCAAACCTGGTCCCTTGTTCCTCCCGTTGGTGCACAAAACATTGTTGGGTGCAAATGGGTATTTAGAATCAAATATAATCTGGATAACACCATCCTCAAATACAAAGCTCGCCTTGTTGCGAAAGGATTCCACCAACGCCCTGGGGTAGATTAATCTGAAACATTTAGCCCAGTCGTGAAACCCACAACCATTCGTCTCTTACTCTCCATAGCTACAAGCCAAAACTGGCCTCTTCGGCAATTAGATATCAACAATGCTTTTCCCCAAGGCACACTCCATGAAACTGTTTACATGTCCCAACCCCCAGAATTTGTTGATTCCACTAATCCCACCTTTGTTTTCCGCCTTTCAAAAGCTATTTACGGCCTCAAACAGGCACCCAGAGCTTGGTTCACTGAGCTCAAATCATACCTCATTTCTTATGGCTTACATCCCTCTCTCTCTCTCTGACCCATCCCTCTTCATCCTCAAAACCCCCACCTCTACCCTATACCTTCTAGTCTATATTGATGACATCATAATCACTGGACCCTCCCCCACTACTCTGACATCCTTCATCTCCAGCCTTGCTGCCCGTTTCTCCCTCAAGGACCTAGGTCCCCTTTCCTATTTTCTTGGTGTGGAAGTCACTCCCAACAGTCAAGGCCTTCTCCTCACCCAAACTAAATACATCCATGACATTCTCACTCGCCACAATATGATCCACTCTAAGACTTCACCCACACCAATGGAAACTTACCCTATCCTCACCAACCAACCAGCAGATGTGCCCACATCTGTCTCCACACCAGATGTCACATCGTTACCTAACCCCACTGATTACAGGGCTATCATAGGTAGTTTACACTACCTCTCCACACCAGGCCTGACATAGCATTTTCTGTCAATAAACTTGCCCAATTCATGCAATCACCACAGCCGTCTCATTCGACTGCCCTCAAACGTCTTCTCCGTTATCTACATGGTACCCTCCATCTTGGTCTCCAACTCTTCAAATCTTCTCCACACACACTTCATGCATTTTGTGATGCTGACTGGGCTGTTCGTGTACAACATATCTCCGGCAAAGACCAATTAGCGGATGCTCTCACTAACCCCTCTCTCGTTCACGGTTCACTTTGCTTCTCTCCAAGATCGGTCTCATCCAAGGAACGTCCATCTTGCAGGGGCATGTTAGGAATAATACTAAATCAAATATAATAACTTCTGATGAACCAGCAGCTGCACGGTCGTGCACTCAAAGTAGCACGCCCGTGCAGAATAAACCTCAGCAACTTCAGCAAACAGCTGCACGGCCGTGTGGACTAACATAGCACGACCGTGCAAGCCAAATCCTGCAGATTTACATTGCTGTTATTTTATTTTTCTTATTTGTAGATTTAGTAAATATCCCTCATTTGTAAAATGATTTGTGTATATCTCTCTAGGCTAGCAGTTACATTTTTGTGTATAAATATCTCCATTATGATTAATGAAAAATAATTCTTTGCCTTATTCTCTATAGTTAGTTGATTAAAAACTTTGTATTTTTTGAGATCGGTACTTTACTCAAAAAATTTATTACAATCTCAAATTTTTCTTGCTCTAACTTGGGCTCGAACTTAGCTCAAGTATTTTTTCAAGGAAAAAAACTGAGTTCAGACTGTTAGGTTAATGATCGAGTTTGATAATTACTCGAGCCGTTTGCAAACACCGATACACGATCCAACTTGAATTCGTACAATCAAGTTGACTCAAACTCGAACTAAAGAAAAATATAAATTTGATAATTTATAAACTTTTGGAATATTGGTTGAATATTAGGGTGAATGGTAAAAGTCAACCAAGAGTCTAAAATCCAAAAGGCACGACAATTCAAATTCCATGAACTGCTCGGCCGAGCAAGGCATAAGTCTCGGCCAAGCATGACTGTCTAGAAACATGCCTCTTCTGTTAACCTCTGCTCGGGCGAGGCATTAAAGTGCTCGGCCGAGCAACCAGCCTATGCTCGGGCGAGGCACCAATAGTGCTCGGCCGAGCAGTTGTTGTTTGGTCAGATTGATGTCCGGACAGGTGCTGGCTTGGAGGGTTGTGACTTTTGTGAAACAGTCCCAACTTACTCAACCTACCCTATATATAGACCCCTTATTCCTTCATTCAGTCATCAAGTGATAAAACCAAGTTGTTATCAAGTCAAACACAAGAATCCAATTCTCTCTCTCCCTCATTCAAAGTGATTTAATTCATTCAAGGAGTTCGTTCATCATTCTTTCTTCAGAGTTCGAAGACTAAGAGCAAGTTTGAATTTGGTTCGCCCGTCAAGGTTAGTTAAAGTGCACACTAACTCTTGATAAAAAGCGTTGTATCTTGGGAGACATTCGCCAATTGATCTGTTTGCACAATTACGGAGGCGAAATATTGTCTTAAGGAGATTTGCTTCGGCATACCTCGCTTTAATCTCCGTCGTTTGATTTCCGTATTGAAGATTTATAAAACATTTATACAACAATCTTAAGACAATAATTTCAGGTATTTGTTTTAATTATATCTTCTCTACTTCATCTCTTTCTTACTTGATTTTCTGTTTTCGTAACAGAAAATGGCTAATGGAAATGAATCTGTTAGTAGTGAGACTATTGCAACAAATGTAATAGCGAGCACTTCAAGTGCTAATCATCTTATGATGCCACCGGCCTCACAGTACGAGAAACCGGAAAAGTTCAATGGGGCTGATTTCAAACGTTGGCAACAGAAAATGTTGTTCTATCTTACAACGCTTGGACTAGTAAAGTTCTTACGTGAAGAATGTCCCGTAGCGGCGGAAGGTGTAGTAGACAAGGCTGCACAAATGGCTATTGATGCATGAAAACATGCTATTTATCTATGCCAGAACTACATCTTGAATGGACTAGACAACACATTGTATAATGTGCATTACTCCATTCAAACTACAAAAGGACTTTGGGATTCTCTCGACAAGAAATACAAAACCGAAGATGCTGGAACAAAGAAGTTCTTTGTTGCAAAGTTTTTGGATTTTAAAATGAATGATTCTAAAACTGTAATGAATCAGGTCGAAGAGATGCAAGTCCTATTGCATAACCTCGAAGCCGAAGGCATGCAATTGAGTGAGTCTTTCCAAATTGCATGTATGATTGAGAAGTTGCCTCCTTCATGGAGAGATTTCAAAAACTATCTCAAACACAAGCACAAGGAGATGTCAATGGAAGATTTGCTTGTTCGTCTTCGCATTGAAGAAGACAATCGAAGTGCAAAAAAGAGAGCCAATGCTCGAAACATGGAAGCGAAGGCTAACATGGTGGAAGAATCCCGACCCAAAAACAACAAAAGGAAGCATGATGACTCTTCAAAGAAGAAGTCAAGTAATGACAGCAACAAACGCTTCAAGTTTAAAGGGGACTGCTACAATTGTGGAAAAAGCGATCAACGGGCAAAGGATTGTCGAAGCAAGAAGAAGAAACCTCCCCAAGCAAACATGACTGAAATAGATACTCTATCTGTGGGTGTCTCAGAAGTAAGTATGTCTTCCGTTGTATGTGAAGCCAACTTGGTGTCGAACGTCAAGATTGGTGGGTGGACACTGGAGCCACTCGTCACATATGTGCCGACAAAAACTTGTTCGCGGAATACAAGAACATGGAACGTGAAGATTTTATCTATATGGGAAATTCTTCAACTTCCAAGATTGAAGGCATTGGGAAGGTGATCTTGAAGTTCACATCGAGAAAGGAGCTTACACTCAACGATGTGATGCATGTACCCGACATAAGAAAGAATTTAATTTCTGGTTCATTGCTTAGTAAGAAGGGCTTCAAAATTGTATTTAAATCTGATAAGTTTGTACTTACTAAGGGAGGAATGTATGTTGGAAAGGGATACTTGCTAGATGGCCTGTTTAAGGCAAATGCTGTTGTAGTGGACAAGAAATCCACATATTTGTACCCTCAAGTTATGAATAAAATTGATAATTCTATTTACTTGTACGAGTCTTCTAATTTATGGCATGGGCGTTTAGGACATGTGAATCGTGCTTCTTTGAGAAAGCTTGTTGGTTTAGGACTTATTCCAAAACTTTATTCAATGAAAGGCCACAAATGCGAAATTTGTGTTGAAGCAAAGTTTTCAAAGAAACCTTTTAAACCAATTGAAAGAACTAGCCAACTGTTGGGTTTAATCCATAGCGATCTATGTGACTTAAAGTTTGTCCCAACTCGAGGTGGTAAGAAATACTTTGTTACTTTCATTGACAATCGAAGTAGATATTGTTATGTCTATTTGTTAAGTAGTAAAGATGAAGCAATGGATGCTTTCATCACTTACAAAACTGAAGTTGAAAATCAACTTGAAAAGTCAATCAAAGTATTAAGGTCCGATAGGGGTGGTGAATATGAATCAATGGAATCTAGTAACCTATGTTCCAAATTCGGAATTATTCATCAAACAACTGCACCCTATACTCCGCAGCAAAATGGTATTGCTGAGAGGAAAAATAGAACTATAAAGGACATGGCGAACTGTATGCTTGTAAGTTCGGGTTTACCACAAAACTTGTGGGGGAAAGCGGTGTTATCTGCTAACTTTGTGTTGAATAGAATTTCACACAAGAAAACTGGTTCCATACCATATGAATTGTGGAAAGGAAGAAAGCCTTCCTATAAATTCCTCAAAGTATGGGGGTGTCTCGCAAAGGTTGTCGTTCCACCTCCTAAAAGGTCAAAGTTAGGACCTAAGACCGTTGACTGTGTATTTGTTGGATATGCAATGAATAGCAGTGCGTATAGATTCTTAAATCTGAAATAAATGACATTCATGTCAATACAATAATAGAATCTCGTGAAGCTGAATTTTTCGAGGACGTGTTCCCTATGAAAAAGGATATTTGTGAAAATACTCCTAAGAGACCACGTGAAAGCACTTTTGAAAACAATGAAGATGTTGAACCAAGAAGAAGCAAGAGAGATAAAATTGCTAAAACTTTTGGTCCAGATTTATCTCTAACTTTATGATTGAAGATGAGCCTCAATCATTTAAGGAAGCCATGAACAGCTCTGAATCCACATTCTGGAAAGAAGCTGTAAATAGTGAGATTGAATCCATTTTAAGTAACAACACTTGGCAAGTGGTTGATCTTCCAAAAGGTTCTAAACCAATAGGATGCAAATGGATTTTCAAAAAGAAATTAAGATCGGATGGTTCCGTGGACAAATACAGGCGTCTTGTTGCAAAAGGATATCGTCAAATGGAAGGATTTGACTTCTTTGACACACACTCTCCTGTTACAAGAATTACTTCAATTCGAATCTTAATAGCCATTGCAGTTTTGTATAATCTGCATATACATCAAATGGATGTAAAAACTGCATTTTTAAATGGTGATTTGAATGAAAAAATTTACATGGAACAACCCGAAGGTTTCAAAGTAAAAGGACAAGAGCACAAGGTATGCAAACTTATTAAGTCCTTGTATGGTTTAAAGCAAGCTCCTAAACAATGGCATGAGAAATTTGACAACACCATGAGTAGGAATGGTTTTATCACAAATGAATGTGATAAATGTGTATACTCAAAGAAATTTGGTAACACATATGTATTTGTTTGTTTATATGTAGATGACATGCTCATATTTAGTCATGACATTGAGGTTATAAATAAAACAAAGAAAATGTTTACCAATAACTTTGATATGAAAGATATGAGTGAAGTAGATGTAATCTTGGGAATGAAAGTCTCTAGAACCTCCAATGGAATTAGTTTATCTCAAACACATTATGTTGATAAAATGATTGAGAGATTTAATTCTCACATAATTAAAGAGACTAATAATCCATTTCTGCCCCATATAGTTCTTCACAAGAATACTAGGAATGTGAAACAACAATTAGAGTATTCTCAAATCATTGAAAGCCTAATGTGCTTGATGCATTGCTGTAAGTACCCCAATCTGGATCACTCCCTTTCAAACACACGGGAAACACCGCAGACTCATCCACGCAGTCTCGGAGACCTCTCTCACTCAAAACCCTCTCAAAACCCTCTCAAACCCCCAACCAAACCAGGGGAGGAGCCTTTCTGGGATAAAAAGGGACAAAAGGACCTTTTGGGAATTTTCGAAATCGAAAAGCAATTAAGGTCCGTACGGACCTCTTTGTTTCAATGATTACTAAATCCCCTTAAAGTCCACAATATTCCCTCAAATCCCGGGAGAAATGATGACTTCCATGCAGAGTTGGTCCGTACGGACCTCTTTGCATGCAAGATGGTCCGTACGGACCTTATTGCTCAGGGAACATCATCATTCCCAAATATTCTCCATCATTGCAGATTCCCTCAAATCGAGGAAATCCAAAATTCTGGATAACCAAGAAGGTCCGTACGGACCTCTTTGCTCCGAAATTTTTACTATAAATAGAGGGCTTCCCCTCCTCATTTTTACACTCCTCCCACTTCTCTCTTCCTCCCTAAGCCTTCTGGCTCCCCTTCTAAGACCTTTCGAGGCATTCCCGGCCCCTTCGGATCCTTCCGAGGCCTTCCGAGCCCCCTCGAGGTGCTCCGAAGCCTCTCAGCGCTCCGAGACGCTCCGCGCTGCCAGAGGCACTCTCGAGGTACTCTGAGGCCCCTCGTGGTACTCAGAGGCCTTGCACGGTCTTTCCCACGGTGTCCGGCTCTTTCCGAGTCAAACCGGCGATCCCAAACCTTGCCGAACCTGCCGAATCCAACCAACGATTCCAACGCACGCCAGAACCTGCCCGAATCCAACCAACGGTTCCAACGCACGCCGAACCTGCCCGGTGATCCCGACGATCCCCACGCACGCCGAACCTGCGCTGCGCAGCCTACGGTTTCAACTCACGCGAAACTACGTCAGCGGACAACCGGCATCCCGAAGCAATCAGGACGCTACTCAGACCTCAAACACTATTCCCTGCGGAAGACAGGACACGAACCAACATTGGTAAGGCTTCCTTCCTATTCTATTTCAATACATTTCAATACAATGTAGACATCCGATCTGACATGCATTTTTAAAAGCACACACACACACACAACTTTTTAAAGGATATTAGGGGTATCAGAAAGACTCGTTTTACGAGGCGACTCGGGTGAGCTCTAATATTCTAATATTCTCTTCCCGAGGAGTCATCGACCTCCGAACTCAAAATCTCATCACACAAAAAGCAGGTTTAAAATTTATCTTTAAGCGATGCCCTTTTTCAATGTTTTGGGCTTAATAAAAACGGCGTGGCGACTCTACAAATGCGAAAACAAACGGCGAGACACCTCCAGCGCGAAAGATGCCGGATGCCGGGGCGCGAGGCCTTCTCGGATCCGGGTAATTTCGGTTGGCGACTCATTGGGGATATTTTTGTTTTAAAAACTTTTAAACAAAACAAAAGATTTTTAAAACGATGATGAGGGTCAAACTTTCATTTTACCCCTTCCTTTAATTGTTGTGTGTGTGTGCACGTGCTTCGTTTTTATTTTACAAAAAAAATAAAAATACAAAAAAAATGCATCAATATACATACGTGCATACATTTAAAATTCTTCAAAAATTTCTATTTTACTCGGAAAAAGAATTTTAGAGACCGCACACTACGCGCCTTCTTTGCCTCGGTTACACCGCACTCTACTGTGCTTGCCTCGGTAACACCGCACACTACGCGCTTCTTTGCCTCGGATACACTTTGCACACTACAACCCTTAACCCGGAGTGGTCTCGGTTGCGATCCGTTTGGTCTTCCTAGGCCTCTTGGGCGCGCGCGGGATCATTCCAAACATCCCATCCTAGAGCGTCAACCCCTGCACGTTTGAGTCTTGAGTCACACTCTGTCCGGACTCGGTTGGTTTTTACTCGGTCAGGTGTCATACGGCTGGATACATATACCATGCCGGCCATTTTACGAGTCAAGGCTCGGAACTCAAGATCCCTTGCGCAAGCAAAGAGATGAAAAGGTCATGCTAAAATCTTGACACGATCTTGATTTCCGAAGCTACACCCGAGCGATGTTCCGTCCGGATATACATCCATGCTCGCATGACACCATGTCATCACGCCTTTGATACGTCGGCCATGACGATATGACCCGGACCTAACGCCTAACGTCACGGATCCCTTGCGCAAGCAAGTAAAGAGAAGGTCATGCCGAACTGCGGCACGATCTTGACTCGGTGGCCGGCTCGGTTCACTATTCACATGGCTAACGCATCAAAACGAACATGACAGGCTCGGTCCTTAGGTTCGATTTTTCTTTTAGGCCGGTGGAAACCGCTTGCACTATAGGACCCTCGCACAGGGCTGTCCACCTGGGATGTCGAAATACGGGTGCAAAAGCGAGGGGCTTATAGCCGCGCGAGATGGTCTCCGGCGACCCGGGATCTAGCATAGTTGCGAAAAAGAAGAGCAATCTTTTCCAACCTACCTAGGATTACGAGAAAACATGTTTTAAGTAAATTAAAACAACAAAAAAAAATCAAAAATAAAAGAAACGGAAACCGCATGCCACGTGAGCTTTCCCCTTCTATCCCGCTAGGCCATTCACGTGTCTAAACCTTGCCGTCACCCCCTCCAGCGAACCGAGAGTGGTTGAGAATCCACGAAGCCGCCTTTTCGGTATTGAGGTCACAAGATCCGATAGCCCTTCCGGTTCAACGGTCCGCACCGTCCAATACTCCCCGTGACGGGATCAACGGATAACGGTGAGGAAACGGAACCCGCCACTAAGGAATCTCCAGGACAATGGAGGAGGTGCTGCGAGCCTTCGAAGCCATCAAGAAGCGCCAAGAAGAACGGCAAGCTGGATCGTCGACACCTTGCGTCTTCGAGGAACAGGTTGCGGTTCCCAACCCGACGGAACCTTTGTTCTCATAGAGGACGAAGATATACGGCTCCCTAGGTTTCTCAAAGCTATCGGCGGAGTCCCGCCTCCGCCAAGCTACGAGATCCCGGCAACGCAAGCGGCTCTCGCTCAAAGCTCCCCTCGGGCGTCGGTCAGCGGCTCAGGCATGCCCGCCTCGAGATCGGTCGGTTTCCGGCTGCACATCAAGCTCGGTACCAACGGCACACATACGTGCTGCTCCGCGAGATCCCAATGCATCTCGGTATCCCCAGGATTCAATCCTTTGCCTCTATACGAGCCTCGCAACCACAATCAAAAGTCCCCATTCTTACCGGGGACGGGCATCCGGCGGATATCCAGGCATCTCAAGCTTGCCACTGCCAGCACGCGGTGGGGCTAACGAATCATTTCCCAATTCCCAAACACGACCCTTAGCGGACCGGGCAATCACGCCCTCAATTTCAACACCCCGGGGTATGGGTTGGTATACACTCGACTACCTCCCAAGACTCCCGAATGGCGATCCCGTGACGATCCACCTCCATCTTCGGTTTAGTCCACGAAAACGGTAACCCGCCTCAGGCAGTGACCCTCACATGGCTTGGTTGATCGAACAAATGAAAGACATGCAAGGCAAGCTAGCTAGTTCTCGGAAGGACTCCCTCACGCCTACCGATCCGAACAAAGTGGTCCCTCTCCCTCAAAGTTCGGGATGCCGGAAATGGAAAAGTTTGACGGAGCAGAATGCCCAAAAACCCACATCGACACCTACGTCCACGGGTATGAGAGCGAAAGGGGCAACCCCTCAGCCGGATGGCGAGATCATTTTCGGCATTCCCTCAAATCCACGGCACTAAGGTGGTTCCTCAATGTGAAGCGAGAAAACCGTTCCACGTGGGATCGGATCGGTGAAATCTTCTGGAGAAGTACCGCGCCAATCTTGAATGGGAAACAAACCGTCATGACACACGAGCCACGAACAAAAGGATGACGAACCGGTGGGCGAATTCTACAAAAGATGGGCTGGAAGCTAAGCGAGATAATGGATCCACTTTCCAAGAAGAAGCGAGATGGACATCTTCCATTCTGCCTCAAGCCATCTTTGAGAACCTTGATCGGCCACCATTTCTATCAGGATCTCCGTGCCATGGTCAGCGGGACAAAGTTTGAAAAGACTACGAGTCTTGAAAAGGCAACGGCAACCCACTGCCTCATCCTACCGCTATCGAACAAACACAGCAACTTCAACTCCTGCTGACGAAGGAAAGGAAGCGGCGGAGCAGTGCGACTACATTCGAACGGAGCTCAGTAAACCGCGATCGGGCGGCCCGAAGAATAGCAACCCCCTCGCTTCCCACAATTCCGGCATTTTGATAACTTGGAAATGCCCTTGGGTCAAGTATTTGAAGCCTTGGTGAAGCGAAATCTTCTCAAACCACTCGAGAATTTCCAGAAGACCACCAGGCCAACGTGGATATGAGCGAAGCCTTTGCGCCTTCCATAACTACCACGGCCACACCAGGCAATTGCTTCGTACTCAAGCGAGGTGATTCGGGGGCTCATTGAGGAGGGAAAATTGGAACGCCCCGTGGTCCCAATACCATTGGAAATCCATTCCCCCGAACGACGGGGGTAAACTCGATAGCCGTTGTGAAATCCCAGCGAAGCGAGACTCCACTGCAATTTCCGAGACCGTCGGCATCTTTGTCTCGCCATATTTGGGAGCGTGAAACAAGAGTCAAAAGGTCTCGTGACCGGGAATTCCGACAAGAACGCCCGGGGCAGCTGTCTCCCTACGATCTTTGCCCGGCCCAAGGCATACAAATGGTTGGATCGAACGTTCCCAGGACGAGGCGAGTCAGCGGTAGCACGGGAAGCGGTTTAGCCTTCACGAGACGATGACTTGCCAATATGTGAGAATCGGCACAACGAAGCCCTCCTCATCCTCATAAAGATAGAGAGGTTCTTCCTCCCGAACGTCTTGATTGATAACGGCTCCATGATCGACATCATCGCTTTAAGCACATTGAAACGACTCCACATCGACCGTTCTACGATAAGGCCTTCACCTCGGGTAATCCGAGCCTACGACTCATTGCACGATCAATCGTAGGAGTCATCAACTTAAGGATCCAATTCGACGTACAAGCGGAGTCGGTAGAGTTCCAAGTCGTGGAAATCAAACCCACCTTCTCTGCCTTGTTGGGACGACCTTGGATACATCGGATGAAAGCGGTATCATCTACTCTTCACCAATGCGTGAAATTCATCAATGCCAACGGAGCGATCGAAGTGATCCGCGAGCGGTGCAATGGCAAGTGCTTGGCCAGCAAGCTATGACCCGGAAGAAGGTCCCGACATGACCGAATACTCTTCCCCGAGATGATTCTCCTACCTGTCCCGCTACGAAGTGGATCCTTACATCCACGCTCTAAGCCGCGACAGTGGAAATTGAAGAACTCATGGGTCGGGATGACAACTCGACATATGCGTGTGAAGAGTGCTTGAGAGAGGATCAAGAAGATGGATGCCCTAATGGAGATTGATCGAGGAGTAGACCACTTACTTCAGAAAACCCTCTTGCAAAGCTGGCTCATCACCGATCCCCGGTACAAGACAACCCTCTAGCCGACACTCTCGGATCTTACGGGGACGGCCATCACGGCTTAGTTCAATTCAACATTCCGGTGTCAGGCACGGACGAACGGTGGCGCAACCTCCTCCAAGGCTTAATCGGGGAAGGAGATATAGCATGCCCGCTCGAATCGGACATTGTAAATGTCGTCCAAGCAAAGATCCCGGATAAAGGCGGATTCTATGAAAGTGATCAACATCGGCAAGAATCCACTCCGAGATCGGCGAATGCTTCGCCCTCCTAGAAGTAGCCCTCGGCGACTTCTATCATCAAAAACCCCCAGGGTGGTGGCAACACTAATGGAGGGACATCATCGGGAACGGCCAAAAACCTCCGCGATGCTGGTTTGAAATCGAACCGCATGCAAGCTACTTTCCGGGACTCGTACGAGGAAGATTGGCCACCTAAACCCGGCACCACTCCCTCTAGAGCTACCGCCATCAGGGAGTAATGAAGCTGGTCAATCCTCGTCGCCTATAGTCTAGCTTCGAGTCTTGTTGTACGTGTATTCACATCTTTTGTGTCTTTTGACGGCTTTACGCCGACGATTGTGAATCTTTGATCAACAATGTACGGTCTTCACGCTTTCAATAAAAGGTCCGACCTTCCTAAAAAACCATTTCATTGCATCTCTAACAAATGATGACATCAACTAATCAAAAGCAGTTAAATTCATCTATACAAAAGGCAAACACATTAATTAAATAAATGCATCAAGCAAACATTTAAGCATGTTGTCAAACGAGAGAAAAACCGGGCCCAGCTAGAAGGTTTTAATCACAACGATTTGCAAGATTCTTGAAGAGCGAAGAGACGCAAGTCAGACGCCATTTCCGGCCTGAGCGGATCTTCCAATACCTCAAGAACGGAAACTACCTTCATAAACAAGGAAGGACAACACACGAAGGGGTCAAAACCAAGAGCATCATGGCCCTAAAACGCCTTGCCTCTCACTTCGTCATCCTCGGGGACATGTTATACAAGAAACGCTACCATGGGCCACTCCTACGGCTGCGTCGGCCAAGAAGAAGCGAGACAAGTTCATGAGCAGAAGTCCACAATGGGGCTTGCGGTCCCCACATGAACGCGGGGCCACGATGCAAATCATTCTCGGGATGGGCTACTCTTGGATCTCCGTGGAGCGGATTGCATCCACTTTGTCAGAAGGCTGCGACAAGTGCAGCGGTTCTCCAACCTCAATCATCTACCACCCCACGATCTCTCTTGCATGACTACACCTTGGCCCTTTGCCACTTGGGGAATTGACGTCATCGGGAAAATCGCTCCGCCGGGCGGCAACGGTCGCGAGTTCAATCTTAGTAGCCATCGACTACTTCACGAAATGGGTCGAAGCCAAGTCCTGAGGTACTCACCTCCAAGAAGGTCGCACATTTCCTCAAGGAAAACATCATATGCCGATACGGCATCCCAAATGAGGTCATATCGGACAACGGCTCACACTTGAAGGAGAATTCGACTATTCTGGCTGAATTCAAAATCACACGTCACAAATCTTCTCCCTACAGGCCACAAACAAACGGCGCCGTGGAAGCGGCAAACAAAACCCTCGAACGGATCATCAGAAAAATGACCACCAGGGACGAGATTGGCAGAAGGCTGCACCTTGCACTTTGGGGCTACCGCACATCGGTCGAAACGACCACGGGAGAAACCCCATTTGCCACGACATACGGGATGGAAGCGGTCCTTCCCGTCGAGCTAGAAATTCCCTCACTCAGAGTCTTTGCTGGAAAATGACATCAACGAAGTTGAATGGCTCAGGCCGACACGACGAATTGGCTCACGCTAGACGAGCGACGACTAAAGGCCATGGAACACGTCAGGAGCCTATCAGCGGGATGGCTAGAGCTTTCGACAAGAAAGTCAAATCCCGAGACATCGGGGAAGGTGACCTTGTACTCAAAGAAAAGCCTCCCGCTCGAACCAACCAGTGGGAAAATGGGAACCCACATGGATCGGCCCTTTCGTGGTTCAAAAGATCTTCTCCGGAGGCGCCATGAAGCTAACGGACCTAGACGGCAATCCCTTCATGAATCCGGTCAACGGAAGCAAACTTCGCGAGATACTTCGCTGAAGAAGAACAAGCTGTGCATCTCTTGGCACTCCATGTAGTGTCGAACTACGCGAGACTGAGCCCTCTAGTCAGGAGACGTAGGCAACCTTAATTGGTCCGGTCTAAAAATACACAAAAAGTCAAAAGTTTGAATGTCAGCAAGACCTCCATCAAGCTCCGCACTTTTCAAGAACACGCCCCGGCGATCACCTTGACCAAGTCAAACGACGGCGGCAACATCAAAGGACATCAGGGTCACTCGGCATCAAGCAGTGACTCGTGTCTACTTCCAAGCCGGGGGCTTGTCTTCGCCCTCACGCGCTTCAAAAAAAAAAAAAAAAAAAGAGCTCGAGCAAGGGCTCACAAAAAAAAGGAGCTCGACAGAGGCTCACAAAAAAAAAAAAAACAAAGAAGCTCAAGCAGAAGCTGCGAAATTGAGGTCAAGAGCCCGACGCCAACAAGCGGCAAGGAATCTACGAAAAAGACCGTCAGAACGACTTGTCAAGGGAGCATTCAACCTCTCAGCCAAATACAAAGCCTCAGCAAGAGGGGATTGCCGCGGGGCCCGGAGGCTTCGGTCCGCATATGCAACGAAAAGTCCAAAGATGGACGCCGACAAAGTGCACAACAAAAGCAAAGGCAAACAAGAGATCTTGCGTCTCGACAAAGCTTTAAAAGTAAATCACAAATCACTAACGGTTACAACATTTCTTGATGAGTTCAAGCACGGTCTACTCTCAAGTTCACAACATGCTAAAAAACAGCTTAATACATTTAACTAATAATGTGTTTGCAATGCAATGAATGGATACCTAGGAGGTCATTCCGCGCCATCTGCGCTTGTCCCTCGCCATTCTTTCCTTTCTTCCCTCGTCCGGCGAGTCTTCTTTCGCTCACGTGAACCAACTCTGCGTCTCTCGGTCAGAGATGCGGGGTCCTCCCAGTAGAGTCAAATAATCCGGTAGCTCTCGGGGCTTCATTCGCCGTGCTTCGGCTCGGATCTCCTCCTGCGAGTGCGTAAAGAGGACCTCTCCTGTCGGTCGGTCAACTCTAGTCTCGTAGTCAAACAAAGCGTCTCCGTCACATCGAAAGGGTCGAGACCGGGCTTCGGCACTCCTAAGGCAATAGCTACTACGACAATGGGTCCCAGGAATCGCTACACGCACGCTCTCCCGAGACCACTTGGGGCCCTTGACTCTGCTCATACCGGGCCGGATGCGAGTCGTCAATCTGACGCTCCCCAGGCATCTAAGGAGTACCGCGGGAGGGAAAGCGGAATACTTCCATACCCTCGGACAATACAAGAAGGCACACAGCTGCCATACAAGAGGAGCTATCTCCGCAGATAGCAAGGTCATCCCGGCCAACAAAGGCTCTGCTTCATCCCAGCTTTGCCGGGAAACAAGCGACGGAATATAGAAGGAGGACCAAGACAAACACGGAACTCGAACAACGTAGGACCCTTCTGCAGATCCTCCTGGTCTCGATCCTCCCGGTCACGGAACCCACCGGCGGATCGATGCGTACCAAGGCTGTGCCATCCATCTCTCCCGGGCGGAGTGATCCATATCCCGACACAAGAGGTCGGCGAGCAAATGACCACGGGCTAAACGACGTCGGAGCCTCGGGCATGGCTGAAGTCTCTCTCGCGGCCACAAGGTGAGCAAGCGGGGCTTCCCCCTCTCATAAAACGATCCCCGGTCGCCGGACGGTCGATACCATGAAGAGTCTCCCCCGGCACCAACGGGACAATATCCTCTCCCGGCTCTGCGGTGCCTACCACATCTAGCGAGCGCCATCACAAATGCGAGGAGGCGGCCGGAAAAGCGTCGCCATCACGCGCGAGGCAAATACATCCCGAGACGTCACTCTCATCATCAACCATGAACCGCTCAGGCGGCGGAAATGTCGATATGACCCGAAGCAAGGATCATGCCACTGCACTTCTTCCAACGAAGTACGAAGAAAGTCTGCAAGCTTCACGCTCGCGGCGGCGCCACCAACGAAAGGAGCGAGATGGCCTCCACCTCAGGTCCTCCAATCAAAGCCCGAAAATCTTCAAAAGTGGGCACCATTTCATTGTAGGAGAAACAGTACACGTGCCTCCTAACATCCCGAACTTCGCGGCGGCCCGCAGCAAATCCCAATCGGGAACCCGACTCCTTAAAAGACCAAGCCAGAGCAAAGACGAAACCTTACCTCGAAAGCCCGTCTACGATGCCTCATACGGCGCCGCATCCACGTTTTCAGCTGCTCGAGGAAGTGTGCTTGCCTCTCTGCGAAAGCCTCGGCAAAATTCTAGGGACATACGAAGAATCCATGGCAAAAATGGAGGTTCCTAGAGAAAATGGGGAAGAAAGCTCGAAAATGGTGCAAATGGGAAATGAGGAAGAACCGAGCCTTTGGAAAGCATTTATGTCCTTCCCAAAAGCAAGGTTGGTCCGTACGGACCTCTTTGCATGCTAAGTATGTCCGTACGGACCTCCTTGCAAGCGAGCCCATTTCCCAGAAAACGGTACAAAAACCCATTGTCCTCGGCAAAACCTTGCTCCAAAGCGGTCAAACAACGGCCAAAGCCATTTCCGGCAAACCAACACTACCCACAAACGCACTCTCGGCTCACGTGGCATGTACAAAAATAAAAATAATAATAGCAACAATTTCTAGGACAATTCAGGGAATCACAAAAATAAATGACATTACATCTTAAAATAAAATCTTGTTTGCCATGCAAATACATGTGTTTTATTACAGGTACCAAAAATGTCTGTTGCTAAATAAAAAAAAAAAGAGAGGGATATGAAAAGAGGGAAAGCAAATGAATACTACTCAGAATCCTCATCATCATCCTCCTCGCCAAGATCCTCCAAAGAAAAGTCGGGCATCCCAGCAAACTCGCCCGTCACATCCTCCTCGTCAGAATCACAGAGCACCCGCTGAGGCTCCCACGAGAAGTACTCGGAAGGATCAAATCCGGCGAAAGGATCAAAGAAAGAAGGCTACGAGGAACCCTCACCACGTGCGCCGTGCGGAGGCATGAGCGATAAAAGGGCTGCTCCCTCGAAGGCCTGCGGCTCCGAAGACGTCCGGCATCCATGCTATGCCGCCCCCTCAAAGGCCCCTCTGCTGCGGCTCAGGCTCGGCTCTAGGCGGAGGAACGTCCACAGAATGCCTCGAAGGCATAGGCTCGTACGGCCGGCACACGACGCGAAGGCCGACGGGACACCTTCGACGCCATCTTCTTAGCGAAGGAGCGCATCGCCACGTAACGGCGAGTCGGCATATCGTAGGCTCTCCGGGACTGCACCAGCAAGAAGCCAAGGAAACGCTCATCAAATACGGTTATACTCAACAACAAAAAAGAAAAACGCGAAAAGATGCCAAGATGGAAAAGAGTCGGCACACTCGCGATCTGTCGGGGTCCACTCTGTAGGCGGCGGGAGCTGCTCGGAGCAGGGTACGGACACCCTCCTCCTCGATCCGTCCCCGCGGACGTACGTGAAATCCGGTCCGGCATCGGAACCTGCAGGGGAGCTGCGGGCCGGCCTCTCTCTCCGCGCCGGCACACAGGGCGTCCTCGGCTTCCTCCTCACAAAGGCCCCGTACTCCTCTCCGTACAAGATGAACTCCTCGGCACCAGACACCATCGAGGTACCTCTCGAAGTCCGGCACATCCATGTCCGGGAATCAAGCATCCCAAAGGGAGGGTCCCTCGGAGCCACGGGAAGCACACCGGGGCCGTCTTTGCCCGGAAGACTCGCTCCACAGGTACATGGCGTCACAAGTCAAGCCTCGCGGCATCTTCGCCGCGGCTGTCACCTCGGGAGCCCCCTCGAACTCATCTCCCTCATACCGAACCCACGGGAGCAGAACGAACCCCTCACGGCTATCCCGCTCCAAACGCTCTGCACGTCCCAGTAGGCGATGGTGAGCTTCCCATTGGTCCTCCTCTTCCTCGCCGTACGAGCCCGTCCCGGCATAGCGAGTGCGCGGCAAGCGGACCCGGGATCCCTATCCCACGGGAAGCTTTTGGAAAACCTCATAAAACCACACGTGACAAAAACGAGAAAGCTCGGTGCAAAAGACAACGGAGAAAAGACAAGTTGCTAAATCAAAAACGGCAATAAACTCATTACCTCCAAAGCAAAGTCAAAGCGGGCGACGAGCGGCCACCCAGGCTAAACCGGTCCAAGGAGAAGTAGAGCTCGGCCAAGCTGCCTCGCCCCAAGCAATGTCGCGAGACCCTATCCGAGATCGGTCAAGCTCTCCAACGAGCAAAGGGAGGCTGCGGTCGCGTGGTTCGAGAACAAAGTCTCGGACGGTGCATACCACAAGAAGGAGCGCGCCAAGCTGCTCCGTGTCACTGGCCGGTACCCGGATGTAGGCCCCAATCTTGGCCGTGATCCTCATCTCTACGTCATTTGTCTGACATCCCAGGCCCTGCGAGGACGAGGCTCAAAGCCCGGCGGCTCGGTCGGCACATCATCGGAGATCATGTCTCTCCACCTCGCGAGGCCCCCCTTTGAAGGAGAGCCGGTGATCGCGGCAAAATCGGTGGGCGTCACTTTGTCACCTCGCCCCGGCTCGGGTGGAAGGTGTGGGTGGTATCCCGCGGTACTCGGAAAGGCCCGGGAAGACACTCTTGTTCTTCCTTGTGTCGGGCAGCTCCGGCCCGGAGTTCTCAGCGAACACACCTAGGCCGAAGCATAAACCAACCTCAGGGGACTCGGCCTACCGCCCACGGAAATATCGGGCATCCTGCCGTAGCTCCACAACGGCCTCGAGCGATCCCGAGTCTTCATCCTCTTGGCCTTCCCGGCCGTAAGCCCCGCATCCTGCGGTAAACACAGCAAAGGTACGTCAATCACGGTACTTAATATAAAGGCACATATAACCCGTCACAAAACACGGCACATATTGCACATAATTTTCACATATATCATGCATATAATTTTTCCCATGCGTCAGTCACAAAACACGGCACACCTTTGTACACATTTTCTCAAAAGAAAAAAGAGGGGGATTAAACCCTACACGACACATTTTCAAAAGAAAATCCGTCCCAACACGGCACATATCGCACATATTTTCCCCACAAAGTCCGTCACCCAAAAACACGGCACACACTATATAGCACATTCTCAAAGGAAAATCCGTCCCAACACGGCACACACTTTCACATATAACCCGTCACAAAACACGGCACATGTCACATTTTTTTCACAAAAATTATCACTACACGATAATTTTCTCATAATGTACATACATAAATAGCATACGGTACAAAACACCAAAGCATGCAATTCACTAGATAGGCACTTTATTTTCACAAATAAGAGCTAATCTACACATTTCTGCACAAAATACACATACCCACAATTTTCACATGTCCATTTTCAACAATTCATCAAGAATTTCACAAAAAGGCATAAAATAATAACAAAAAATTCAAAAATGCGAAAAACTAAAACCTAGTTCTAGCATTCAAAAATTCGAGCAGGAAATCAAAACGGAACAGATTTCTTACCTCCCCAACGTTCATGGAGCGACGATTATGCACCTCCGGATTCGGATACAAAACATCCGGGTTCTTCGAAGATGGAATGAACGAAGTCCAATTCCTTTGAAGCTCCATCCATTTTGCTCGACCACTTCATTGCGTTGACGACGACTCCTTCGAGATCCTTCAGCCATGGCAAGAAATTCAAGCAAAAATTTTTTGATTTTGGTTAACAATGGAGGAATTTTTCTCTCTCTCTCTCGCCTGGTTCACGAAACTGGAAAATGAGGAAGAAGGAATGGGGAAGGGCCTCGGTATTTAAAAGCCTGGTCAAACCTGGGAACTGTAAAAAACCAAGGTGGTCCGTACGGACCTCTTTGCAACCAGGTTGGTCCGTACGGACCTCTTTGCAAGGGGTGGCCAAATTACTTTCCTGCCCTTATACTCTTTGCCCCTGGCTGTCCTAAGGCCTTTTCCAGCAAATCCAAGTGCAGAATGGTCCCTAACCCTTCAAATCAACCACCGGCCGTCAAGCGTAAGACCGGACCTCGCCCACTTCAACGGCAAATCAACCACCGGCCGTCAAGCGTAAGACCGGACCTCGCCCACTTCAACGGCAAAGCAACCATCGGCCATCAAACGTAAGACCGATCCACGCCCACTCAACGGCAATTCAAGAAGGAGCCAACACCTCCCAGTACGAATATCAAGGCACAAGACGCCTCCAAACGCTCAACGACAACTCAACCACTGGCCCTCAAAAGAGGTCCGAAGTCATCTTCCCAACAGAAAAGGGCCCCTACAAGGTCCTGCATCCCCAGCAATTCAAGCACCGGCAGTCAGATATAAGTCCGAACTGTGCCCAACTCAACGGCAACGCAAGCACCGGCCATCAAAGTAAGCCCGAGCTCCTCCCAACAAGTCAAAGGGAAGTCATGCAAGACTGCATATCCCCAGCACCGACCATCATCCTTGCCCACTCAATGGCAAAACAAGCACGCGAAGGAGCCAACACCTCCAAGTACAAGTCCCAAGGCACGAAGCGCCTCCGAAACGCCAAATGGGGAAACAATCACCGGCCGTCATCCTTGCCCACTTCAACGGCAGCTCAAGCACCGGCCATCAAAGTAAGCCCGAGCTCCTTCCCAATTTAGGTTCATACTCCTGAAACTAAATCCCAACTTAGGTCATACTCCTGAACTAGGTCCCAACTTAGGTCATACTCCTGAACTAGGTCCCAACTTAGGTCATACTCCTGAACTAGGTCCCAATTTAGGTTCATACTCCTGAAACTAAATCCCAACTTAGGTCATACTCCTGAACTAGGTCCCAACTTAGGTCATACTCCTGAACTAGGTCCCAACTTAGGTCATACTCCTGAACTAGGTCACAACTTAGGTTCATACTCCCGAACTAAGCTTCAACTCAGGACATCACCACGTCCACTCACCACAAACCAAACTACTATCCCCAGCCCGGAAGGCTCTAAACCACTCGGTCCGGAAGACCGTATAAATCTCCCAAATCACTATCGCCGGCCCGGAAGGCCTTAAACCACCCGATTAGGAAAATCGTAAAATTTCCATCCCAGGACGCCACCACGTCCTCACATCCGACCTATGCGGTCACCCAGGACGCCACCACGTCCTTATCACCGACCTATACGGTCACCCAGGACGCCACCACGTCCTTATCACCGACCTATACGGTCACCCCGGACGCCACCACGTCCTTATCACCGACCTATACGGTCACCCAGGACGCCACCACGTCCTTATCACCGACCTATACGGTCACCCCGGACGCCACCACGTCCTTATCACCGACCTATACGGTCACCCAGGACGCCACCACGTCCTTATCACCAACCTATACGGTCACCCAGGACGCCACCACGTCCTTATCACCGACCTATACGGTCACCCAGGACGCCACCACGTCCTTATCACCGACCTATACGGTCACCCAGGACGCCACCACGTCCTTATCACCGACCTATACGGTCACCCAGGACGCCACCACGTCCTTACCACCGACCTATACGGTCACCCAGGACGCCACCACGTCCTTATCACCGACCTATACGGTCACCGGGACGCCACCACGTCCTTATCACCGACCTATACGGTCACCCAGACGCCACCACGTCCTTATCACCGACCTATACGGTCACCGGACGCCACCACGTCCTTATCACCGACCTATACGGTCACCCAGACGCCACCACGTCCTTATCACCGACCTATACGGTCACCCGGACGCCACCACGTCCTTATCACCGACCTATACGGTCACCCAGACGCCACCACGTCCTTATCACCGACCTATACGGTCACCCAGACGCCACCACGTCCTTATCACCGACCTATCACGGTCACCCAGACGCCACCACGTCCTTATCACCAACCTATACGGTCACCCGGACGCCACCACGTCCTTATCACCGACCTATCACGGTCACCCAGACGCCACCACGTCCTCACCACCGACCTCGGCGGTCACACGACACTTCAGGGCACCACCACGCCCGCATTCACTGTAACACTCACCCCACACCCGAACTACGACCGAGCTTGATTCCCGCCGAGGATACGTAGGAATCCTATCACAGGGTCCAGCCTATTGACCTAAACAGTCACCCAAAAGGACACCACCACGTCCTCACTTTGACCCTCACGGTCACTTCCTCTCCCAGCGCGCGATCCAGATTAGGACCCTTATCTTATCGGCGACCCCACTTCTTTCATAAGTGACGTCGTCGAGGGGCTTGTAAGTACCCCAATCTGGATCACTCCCTTTCAAACACACGGAAACACCGCAGACTCATCCACGCAGTCTCGGAGACCTCTCTCACTCAAAACCCCCTCAAAACCCTCTCAAACCCCCAACCAAACCAGGGAGGAGCCTTTGCAGGATAAAAAGGGACAAAAGGACCTTTTGGGAATTTTCGGGAAAATCGAGAAAAGCAATTAAGGTCCGTACGGACCTCTTTGTTTCAATGATTACTAAATCCCCTTAAAGTCCACAATATTCCTCAAATCCCGGAGAAATGATGACTTCCATGCAGAGTTGGTCCGTACGGACCTCTTTGCATGCAAGATGGTCCGTACGGACCTTATTGCTCAGGGAACATCATCATTCCCAAATATTCTCCATCATTGCAGATTCCCTCAAATCGAGGAAATCCAAAATTCTGGATAACCAAGAAGGTCCGTACGGACCTCTTTGCTCCGAAATTTTTACTATAAATAGAGGGCTTCCCCTCCTCATTTTTACACACCTCCCACTTCTCTCTTCCTCCCTAAGCCTTCTGGCTCCCCTTCTAAGACCTTTCGAGGCATTCCCGGCCCCTTCGGATCCTTCCGAGGCCTTCCGAGCCCCTCGAGGTGCTCAGAAGCCTCTCCGAGCGCTCCCGAGACGCTCCCGCCGCCCCGAGGCACTCTCGAGGTACTACTGAGGCCCCTCGTGGTACTCCGAGGCCTTGCCTGGTCTTTCCCACGGTGTCCCGGCTCTTTCCGAGTCAAACCGGCGATCCCAAACCTTGCCGAACCTCTGCCCGAATCCAACCAACGATTCCAACGCACGCCGAACCTCTGCCCGAATCCAACCAACGGTTCCAACGCACGCCGAACCTCTGCCCGACTGATCCCGACGATCCCCACGCACGCCGAACCTCTGCCCAAACGCAGCCTACAGTTTCAACTCACGCCGAAACTCTGTCCGCGGACAACCGGCATCCCCGAAGCAATCCGGAACGCTACTCCGACCTCAAACACTATTCCCAAGCGGAAGGCGGACACGAACCAACATTGGTAAGGCTTCCTTCCTATTCTATTTCAATACATTTCAATACAATGTAGACATCCGATACAACATGCATTTTTAAAAGCACACACACACACACAACTTTTTAAAGGATATTAGGGGTATCCGAAAGACTCGTTTTTACGAGGCGACTCGGGTGAGCTCTAATATTCTAATATTCTCTTCCCGAGGAGTCATCTGACCTCCGAACTCAAAATCTCATCACACAAAAAACAGTTTAAAATTTATCTTTAAACTGATGCCCTTTTTCAATGTTTTGGGCTTAATAAAAACGGCGTGGCGACTCTACAAATGCGAAAACAAACGGCGAGACACCTCCAACGCGAAAGATGCCAGATGCCGGGGCCGCGAGGCCTTCTCGGATCCGGGTAATTTCAATTGCACAAGGCCGGATATAGCTTATGATGTAAGTAAGCTAAGTCATTTTACTAGTAATCCTAATAATGAGCATTAGAATGCATTATTAAGAGTTTTAGGATATATAAAATGAACTAGAGAGTATTCATTGCACTATAGCAATTATCCTCCAGCAGTTGAAGGATATAGTGATGCAGATTGGATATCTGATACAGATGAATCCAAGTCTACTAGTGGCTATGTATTTACTCTCGGTGGAGGTAACATATCATGGAAATCTTCTAAACAAACATGTATAGCTCGATCAACGATGGAATCTGAGTTTATTGCTTTAGATAAAGCTGGTGAAGAAGTTGAATGGCTTAGACACTTTTTAGAAGATATTCCCCTCTAGCCAAAACCCGTGCCTGCTATATGTATACACTGTGATAATCAAGCAGCTATAGCAAGGGCGGAGAATTTTATATACAACGGCAAATCTCGACACATACGTCATAGACACAACACCATTAGACAGTTACTCTCCAATGGAACGATATCGATTGATTTCGTGCGATCAAAGGATAACCTAGCAGATCCATTTACTAAAGGTTTATCTAAGGAGAGAATAAACTGTGCATCGGAAGAAATGGGGCTAAAGCCTAAACAAATCTTAATCAACTTGATGGAAACCTAACCTGGCGACTGGAGATCCCACGGACTAGGTTCAATAGGAAAAACTAGTCATGATTGATTTGAGAGAAGCACTTGGAAGTTTATCTTCATCCCATTTCTATGATGCAAAAGTGCTGCCTACAAATTGGTAGATGTTAAGCTATTGCTTTTAATGATGACTATATCTTGTTAATTAGTACAAGTGGGGTAATATAGGATACTCTTTATAGCACATCACCTATGTTAGTGTGAACATGGCCGGTTCGTAGGCAAATTCTCTAAAGCACTCGCAGAACCAAGAAAGTTCAGGGTCGAAATAATGAACACAATAGATAATCAAAATCTGATATGAGGATTAAATGTGTTTGGTCTATTGTTTAAGCTTACAATAACGTCTGACAGTTCAATACGTTACGTACACTGATCAGCCAAGGCTCGATAGATTCTTACTAAAGAAGGTTCAAAGCGAAAGCCACCTATCTTGATGCATTTATTTCTCAGCTATGCCCTTCTTCTTCTTTCTTTTTGTGTCGACTTCTTCTCTTCATGTGGGGGATTGTTGGAATATTGGGTAAATATTAGGGTGAATGGTAAAAGTCAACCAAGAGTCTAAAATCCAAAAGGCACGACAGTTCAAATTTCATGAACTGCTCGGCCGAGCAAGGCATAAGCCTCGGCCGAGCATGACTGTCCAGAAACATGGCTCTTCTGTTAACCTCTGCTCGGGCGAGGCACTAAAGTGCTCGGGCGAGGCACTAAAGTGCTCGGCCGAGCAACCAGCCTATGCTCGGGCGAGGTACCAATAGTGCTCGGCCGAGCAGTTGCTGTTTGGTCAGATTGATGTCCGAACAGGTGCTGGCTTGGAGGGTTTGTGACTTTTGTGAAACAGTCCTAACTGACTCAACCTACCCTATATGTAGACCCCTTATTCCTTCATTCAGTCATTTTGTTATCAAGTCAAACACAAGAATCCAATTCTCTCTCTCCCTCATTCAAAGTGATTTAATTCATTCAAGGAGTTCGTTCATCATTCTTTCTTCAAAGTTCGAAGACTAAGAGCAAGTTTGAATTTGGTTCGCCCGTCAAGGTTAGTTAAAGTGCACACTAACTCTTGGTAAAAAGCGTTGTATCTTGGGAGACATTCGCCAATTGATCCGTTTGCACAATTACGGAGGCGAAATATTGTCTTAAGGAGATTTTCTTCGGCATATCTCGCTTTAATCTCCGTCGTTTGATTTCCGTATTGAATATTTATAAAACATTTATACAACATAAACAAGCTCAAACTCAAACAACATGCAAATCCTTAATTGTTTACAACTCTAGTAGAGGATTGTATTGGATTCTATCCTACGAAACATATAAAATGCTTCAAGAACACTTGAAATATGTTAAGAAAATTGCCTTCAGATATCAGATCAGTTAAACTCTTTAGATAAAGTTTTCCGGATTCATGTTAATAAGGGTGTCAGGAAATTTTACAACTAGTTTTCAGGCTACCTGAGGCAATACGAAAGAGAGCTGCAATAAAAATGCATACTAAGTGTTTGTACATTACTTGTACATAATGCAGTTTGACATGTCAATGTTTTTAATAAATGTATTCTACATGTTTGTATATTACTTGTATCATGGTAAAATTGCACTAAAGTTATTTATTTATCCTTTTTAAGAAAGCTACACTTATTTTGGAACACTTATTTTGGAACAGATCATCAGAAAAAGAAAAGTGTGACATGGACATTTATTGTGAAACTTGCGAGTATAATTATGTCATATAATTGTTAGGGATAAATATGTTACTCAAGTTTTTGCCCCCGTTTACAGAAAATCTGACAATGATCAACTATTAAAACAACATTCTTGACAGGTTCTGGGCACAGTATGAACCAGCTTATAGAAGTTCATATCACAGATTCCACAAAGGGTAGGAAAATTCTTATCTTGCAAGTAGAATCTATCAAGACAGTGGAAATATCTTGAATGCCATTTACCGATATTTTGTTACCATCCCATCCCAATTAAACTTTGCAAATTAAAAATCAGTAATTTGGCCTTAGATGCAATATCAAGGATGAATTACAAAATCCGAAAAAAATGGAAACATAACCAGCAAAAAGATTACATCATTATCAAATTACTAATTTGATCGAAACAAATCTCTTCCACAATCTCATTGTGCTGAAAATATGTTTAATTACAAAATCCAAAAAAAAAAAAAAAAAAACTATTATCATGCTACTGCTTTGAATGCTTGTGAAATAAATAGCTTAAATAACTTAGTACCTAATATATACTCCCTCCGTCCCACCGATCTTAAGAAAATTTTCTATTTTGGGCGTCCCGCTAATCTTAAGAAATCCCAAAATAGAAAGTTTTTATTATTTTTATACTCTTTCTACCCCACTCATTCTCTCTCCTACTTTACTTTTACACTCACAACATTCTCTCTCCTAACTATTCATCCCACTCATTCTCTCTCCTATTTAATTTTTCACACTCACAACACTTCTTCCACTCATTCTCTCTCCTAATACTATAATAATATTCCTTAATTCCCGTGCCATTTCAAAATTTCCAAAGATCACTGGGACGGAGGGAGTATGCCTCAATTCTTAAGCATAATTTTGTTGAATGAATGAATCAAGTAACAATAAGCTCTCTCTGTAAGTATAAACTTGCATCAAATCTTTCAAGGCCTCATTGTTGGTCTCCTTCACCTCTTCTGATTTATCAATGTCAAACACAATGGGACCTTCTTCGGCGCCATACTTGTGTCTTGGAATAATAACTATATTATTTTTCTGAACGATTCCACGTAAATTTAAATTTAGCCACCCCCCTAGTTGTTGATCATCGATCTTACGAAGCTTAGTCCAAGACTCAGGCAAGCCATAATCCTTCATCACCCAAATCCAAAGAGAATGATCCGTACTTCCACCCGTTAACATAGCTAGGGACTCCTTATAGTTAAAGAGAATCAGATGACTTTTAATGCATTCTCTAGGGATTATGATATCTTTGATGAAAAAATTAGTTTCCGTGCCTTTCTCAATATCTCCAAGAGATTAAATAGAGTTACAAGATAATGTCAACTAGTCAATCCTAATCACAATCCACTATTCTAGGAACTATACAAGGAATGAGATAATTAGCCTAACAAATTGAATAATCTATACAAACAACTAATATATACAGAATATTATGAAATAATATGCTAACACTCCCCCGCAGTCGAAGCGGGAGGTAAACGAACACCGAGACTGTCCGGAAAATCTTCAAATAAAATTAATGACAGTCCTTTCGTGAAAATATTCGCGATCTGATGTCTTGATGGAACATGAAGAACACGAACATCCCCTCGAGCAACTTTTTCACGGACAAAATGAATATCGATCTCGATGTGTTTAGTGCGTTGGTGTTGCACCGGATTCCCCGATAAGTATCACTACAAGAAAAATGATATTTTGTGACGGCTTTTTGCGACGGCTGTCGCGTCCGTCGCAATAGACCCCCTATATGTGATGAAAACAGTCACAAAATATATAATTTCCTCATCAATTTACCGCGTTCTCCAAAATTTTGGCGGTCTATGTTTTTTCATTTACGCGACTGCCTAGTAATTACGTGATGGCAATTTTAGTCACATAAATTAAATATAATTTATTTTTATTTAAAAATTGAATTTTTATTTTTTTAAACCAAATACGATTAACTCCCCATCGCAGTTGAGTTGAAGAAATTGATACAAAAATCCCAAACGTAATTTGATTTCTCCATAAACCTTTCTCCCCTTCTCTCTCTTCCTCCAAATTCCGTCTTCCCCTTCTCTCTACAAATCCATTTTCTCCCCTTTCTCCCCTTCGGCATCTGGTTTCTCCATAGCGGCGCCCTTTCTCCCCTTCGGTTGTATGTAAGCAGGTAATTCTCCTTTCTCCCTTTCTCGTCTATGTATCTCTCTTTCTCGTCTATGCGTCTCTCTTTCTTTATGCTCTTCCGCGGTTTCTAGGTCAAAAATTAATATTTTTAGATCCTTTCTCCTTTCTCCTTTCTCCCTTCATCTGATTTTGTTTTTGTTTTCAATTTTCACATTCCCCAAATCATTATCTCTTTCTGAATTTGTAAAGCTTTGGTTTTTCTTGCTTTATTTTGTTCTTGATATGTTTATATTTGTGTAAATATTTTCCCCTGCTGATTCTCCCGTATTTGATCATTCTGCTGAGGACGACTCGTGAGGTCTGGGATGACTCGTCCCTGATGTTGCTGCTTCTGAGTCAGTCGTCCCCCATATGGGGAATACTTGCTTCTGTATTTTATATTTCTTTCGCTTGTCGCTGATGGTTATTGTGTTTAGTTTTAATGTTATAATGGTGTTTAGTTTTAATGTTATAATGGTGGTAGTGGTATTATTGATTTGTGTATGAATGTTAATTGAGAAAATGAAATAATATTGTTCGGGTGTAATTTTATTAATGGTGGGTTTCCTCTTTTATGCCATTTTTTGATTGAAGTCTACCTTTATCTTAGTCTTGTTAATGTACTTTTTTTTTCCTGCTTACTTGCTTGTTAAAGCTTGTTCATATGTCTCTTGTGTTTATTCATAGTAATATTGAATAGGTTTGAACTTAGTTGAAGGACTAACATGTTTATCTGTATGCGAAAGGTGGTTTATTTTGCTCAAAATAGTTTTACAACGTTGTTTATAGGTTTGATTCAATTTTCAGGAGACATGTCTCATCATCAAAATTGGATGTATAGGGATGAAGGTGAGAATTTGTTAATATATGCAGAAGAATTTATTAAGGGAGTTGAGGAGTTTCTGGATTTTGCTTTTGCTCATCCAGAGTGTACGGCTAATGGCATGATAAGATGTCCCTCAAGTAAATGTGATTTTAACATATTTAAAAAATGAGAGTCCGTACAAATGTGCTTACTTAATAATGGGTTTGTACCTGACTATAAAAGGTGGACTAGACATGGGGAATCTAATATTGAAGTTGAAACTATTAATACAGAAGATGAGAGAAATAAGAATTGGGCAGATGAAATGTTAAGGGAAACCGCGGGTCCAAACTTTGATCCATATAATGAGATTCCAAATACCCAATCCAAAATTTTTTATGATTTATTTGAGTCTTGTAACGAGCCATTGTGGAAAGGGTGTGAGTCTTACACTAAGCTTACTGCTGTAAGTCATTTGCTTCATTTGAAATCTGAATATGGGATTCCTATCAAGGGATTTAATGAACTATTGATATTTATAAAAAGAATGTTGCCTATGGATGAGAAATTGCCTGAATCGTACTACAAATGTAAGGCTTTGATGAAGGGTTTAGGTTTGCCTCACGAGAAAATACATGCTTGTGAGAATGATTGTGTCTTGTTTTGGGGAAAGAATGTAGACTTGATAACATGTCCTACGTGTGACGAGTCTAGGTACAAAAACTTTGATGTTGCCACTTTAGATAAACGTAAACCAATACCAAAAAAAGTCATGCATTACTTTCCCCTCATTCCTAGGCTTCAAAGACTTTATTTGTCATCAAAAACTGCAGAACACATGAGGTGGCATAGTTCAAAACGTATGGATGTGGAGGGTGAGTTAAGACACCCTGCAGATGCAATGGCTTGGAAAGATTTCGATTGTAACTTTCCTGAATTTGCAGCAGATTCTCGAAACATCAGACTTGGCTTAGCAACAGATGGGTTTAATCCTTTTGGGCACTCTTGTAAGCCACACTTAACATGACCCGTGTTTATTTTCCCATATAATCTACCACCATGGATGTGTATGAAACCATCATACATGTTTATGCCTTTAGTTATACCAGGTCCAAAGGGACCTGGTAGAGAGCTTGATGTTTTCTTAGAGCCACTTATTGATGAGCTTAAGACTTTATGGTATACAGGGGTTGATACTTATGACATTTTTCTCAAACAAAATTTTAGCATGAGGGCTGCATTAATGTGGACTATCAGTGACTTTCCTGCTTACGGTATGTTGTCTGGTTGGAGTACTCATGGAAAGTTGTCATGTCCTGTTTGTATGGATAACACTATAGCTTTTACTCTTAAAGAAGGTAGAAAGCCATGTTACTTCGGTTGCCATCGTCGATTGTTAAAACCAACTCATAGATTTCGCTCAAATAAGAATAATTTCAACAATAAGACCGAAAGAAAGTTGGCTCCTCCTCGATTAATGGGAAATCAGGTTTTAGATTATATTAATCAATCTGATTTGATCACTTATGGGAAGGGACAAAATAGTAATGAAAGGATTCCTGGGTTTGGGGTTGATCATAATTGGACTAAGAAGAGTATATTTTTTGAGTTGCCATATTGGCACACACTCTTGATCCGACACAACTTGGATTTGATGCACATCGAGAAAAATGTTTTTGATAATGTATTTAATACTGTTATGAATGCCAAGGGTAAAACCAAAGACAACCATAAATCCCGAATGGATTTGGAAACTCTAGGTATAAGACCTAAGTTGCATTCAAAACTAGGTAATAATGGGAAGCCAGTATACCCGAAAGCCAAGTACACTTTGACCAATGAACAAATCAAATAAGTATACGAGTGGCTCCAATCACTCAAAGTCCCTGATGGGTATGCTGGTAACATTTCTCGATGTGTTAACCCTAAAGAGTGTAAGATGTCTGGGCTTAAAACACATGATTGTCATATTTTAATGGAATGATTCCCCCCACTCGCCTTGGGTGAATTCTTGCCCAAGGAAGTATGGGAACCATTAAATGCACTCAGTCAGTTTTTTAAGGATATATGCTCAAAGGTATATAAAGAAGAGGAGTTAGAAAAGCTTGAGTCAGGAATAATTGAAACATTATGTAGGCTTGAAATGATTTTTCCACCTTCTTTCTTTGATTCAATGGAGCATCTACCTATTCATTTAGCATATGAGGCTAAGGTGGGAGGTCCGGTCCAATATCGTTGGATGTATCCATTCGAAAGGTAATGCCATAATTAATTTTATTATTTCAATTGTGTGATAGATTTTTTTTTATATAACATGTACATCTTTATACTATGAAGGTGCATGCAACACTTAAAGAGAAAAGTGCAAAATAAAGCATGTCCCGAGGGCTCAATTGCACGAGCATCTTGGGTTGAGGAAGTTGCCAATTTTTGTTCACATTATTTTGACCCCATTATTGAGACTAAGCTAAATAAGGCTGATCGAAATGATGATGGGGTTCGGGAGGAACCAAAAGGATCATTACCAACCCTGAAGGTCGCGCCCTTGGCAAAGCAAAACAACGTTTTTTGTCAGACGAGGAAATTAATGCAATAGGCTTGTATGTATTGCTCAATTGTGACTATGAAAGGGCCTATGATAAGATAAAGTAAGTTTATATATGAGAAGTGTAAAACTGTTTCACCTTTAATTTGTATATAATTTGTTTACATTTATCTTTATATATACCTTTCAGTGAACATAGATTACTAGTACAAGAGCTTCATCCAAATATGACAGAATTTGAAGTTGAGGAAGCACACAACCGAACATTATTTCAATGGTTTCAGCAGCAGTTTAAGAGGGATAATGATAATAATTTGAAGTTCTTAGCGATGGGTCCCTATAGAGATGTTACAACCTATAAGCGCTTCCTCGTCAAGGGGTTTCGATTTCACACAAATAAATTAGAGTTAGGGGGTAACTCAAAATTTTGGAGTTGTTGTGAAGGGAAGTAACTATGGAGATGATTCTCGTGACTATTATGGACACTTGGAGGAGGTCGTTGAGGTACACTATTATGGAGGGAACACTATTTTTTTATTCAAATGTGAATGGTATGATCCAACAAAAGGGGTAGAAGTTGACAAGTATGGTTTCACCAAGGTAAACACAAATCCAGACTAAGGTCTTATGAGCCATTTGTAATTGCATCTCAGGTTTTGCAAGTGTTCTATGCAAATCTCGTTTCCAAAAAAAATCAAGGTTGGTCTAGTGTCATTACCACGAAGGCAAGGAATACATATGATGTTATGGAAAAAGAAGAAGATGAGGATGCAAATACTTATCAAGAGGATGAGATTCTTTCAGTAAGTATGTGTAATTTTGATTATGATAGCGAGAATGTTATACTTCATGATAATACTGAATCGGGAGTGGAAGTTGAGACAGTGGAAGAAGAGGCTGAAAGTGAAGATGAAGATCAAGACAATGAGGAGGATGATGACGATCCCTTTGATGAATTTTATGACACAACAGATGAAGATGTCGATGATACACACAGAGGCGACATTGATACTGAGGACGAAAACAACGATAGTGAAGATGGTGATCAATTTGATCAGAGTGATTAAAAGACTTGGTAAAATAATATATTTTAAGAATAATGTTATAGGTAGATATGCTTGCTTATAGTACATTGCAATTTTACACTGCTTTCCTTGTTGCTTTCTTGGTCCTAGTGTAAGAATAGTATAACAAAAATTGCATGTAATCAATTATATATCTGCTTTAGTTCTCATGTTTAAGTTGAAAATGTGTTACATATTTCAAGGCTTTTGCTTTATTGCTGTTATAAAAGTGTAGATAATTTCTTGAGTGAAAAAAGATGTCATTAATATAGCATGTAAAAGAAATCTAATAAATTTTATTTTCAGATATGGCTAGAGGAAAAGGTGGTGCGTACTCAACTTCAAGAAGGGGTGGTTCCTTGAATACATCTTGAAAGCGTGAGTTTTTAGGGAACAAATATTGTTTCCTTATGTTCGAATTACATCAAAGATGGTAAGTTGATTTTGGGACTTTCATGAAAGATTTATTGTGTCCTACTTTGACAAGGACTTTGTAAATAAAGTAAATATCTTTTATTTATGTACATAGTTTTATATTAGGACTAACCTACTAACATTCTATTTCTTTGTGAGTGTGCTTTTATGTTTCCTTGTAGGTTTTGAGATCTTACAAAGGAAGATGTTGATTAAGTGAAGATCTTCTCCATGGTGCATATAAATACAAGGTCATCAGCACATGAGAAGACACAAATTTTGAGAGAGAAAACTTCTTATTTTTCACAGTTTTCAACATTGTTGTTTTAGGTTGTGAGTGAAGGTTGTGACATACATCCGTAACTCACATCTAGTTTTTCATTGAGTTCTTTGTTTTACTTCTGACTAGAATAGGTCCTACTTGGGAAAGGGGAAGTGTTCTTGTCATAGAAGGTGATTAGAACTCGTTTAGTATTTTCGTCTTTTAGTTTTTCACTTATTCTTATTTTTGTAAGCATCAAAAGTTTTTATAGTGAAAAGGTTTTTGGGCGTAAGCCTAGTTTGCTGATCTCAAGATCAGTAAGCGTATATAACCTTTGTGTTATTGTTTTATTCCGTTTTATTCCGCTGCATTATATGTGGATGTGTGGACAGTTGTGAGACACATCTGTACTCACATCCGTATTCTGTTGAGTTGTTTGAAGCTTCCTAGCTACACAAACTTTCAATTGGTATCAGAGCTAACTCTCGATTTATTACTGAGTGTTGATCCAGAAAGTGTAGTCATTATGGAATGTCAAAATTACCAAAACAGGCCTCCTGTCTTGGATGGCACTAACTATTCTCTTTGGAAGTCTAAGATGCATAATTACATCAAAGGTATTGATGAAAGAGCTTGGATGTGTATCCTTGTTGCATGGCAACCTCCTACTGTGGAGAAGAAGCCTGCTTCTGGTGTTGGTGAGTCTATTTTTGAAAGAAAACCTGAAGAGCAATGGACTCTTGAAGAAATTCATTCTGCTAATTATAATTCGAAAGCAATGGGTGCAATTTCCAGCCATGTTTCTGGGAATATGTACAAGCTTATCACTAATGAAAGTGTTGCTAAAGCTACTTGGGATATTTTGCAAACTCAATGTGAGGGAGCACCAAGTGTAAAAGCTACTAGGCTCAGAATTTTAATGGATAGGTTTGAGATACTTCGAATGGAAGAGACTGAGGACATTGTTTCATATGCTGCTAAAATTCATGAAATTTCAAATGAGTGTACAAGTCTAGGAGAATCAATCTCCAATGCAAGACTTGTGAGTAAAATTTTGAGGACCTTACCTGAGAGGTTTAACATAAAAGTGGCTATGATTGAGGAAACAAATTACACCAATACCGTAGGTCTAGACAAAATTGTTGGTATTTTAACTGTGTTTGAGCTCAATCTTGAAGCTCAGAAAAAGAACAAATCAATTAGTCTTGCTCTCAAAAGTGCTGCTGCTCTTCCAAAAGAGCTTGTGGAACTATCCTCTGAGATTGACAAATCAAATCTTGAAGAAGAGGATGTGGCTTTTATTTCGAAAAAATTCAGTTCCATACTGAAAAACAAAAGGATGAGTAAGTTTCCAAACAGACCTACTCCCAGTGCTACTGAAAAGCCAAACCCTAGCACTGAGAATGGATTCAAGAAACCAAGCTTTGACAATAAAAAATCCTCTGAGTCTGTTCAATGTAGGGCATGTCGTGGCTTTGGTCACTATACTAATGAGTGTGCTAACACACTTAAAAAGAAGAGAATGAGCTTAACAGCTACCCTTAGTGACAGTGAGGATGAAGATGAAGTGGCTAACATGTCTATAATCAATTGTCATTCTGTGTTTAATGCTTTTTCTGCAGATATAGAAGAAGAAATTTCTGAAGAAACTGTGGATGTGGTCACAGATGTGAACACATCTGACCTAATGCTGAACTGTTTCTCTGTAAAAGGAGATTCTGAAGATGAGGATAGGGACATTCTCTATGAGAAACTCTTTGCAACTTACAAGGAGTTGCATACAGATTGAATAAAGAGAATGGACAAGATTGAGGTACTTGCTAAGGTAAATAAATCTCTTTCTGATAAATTAGCTGCTTGTGAAGATGAAAAAGCCATACTTTCAAAAGAAAATGATGTTCAAAAATATACCATTGCCAAACTTGAAGTCCTTGTGACCAAGAGAGAAGTTGAGCTTGAAAAATTCAAAAATGAGTGTGAAAAAGCTGAAAGTACTTTTACAAAGTTGAACAAAAGTAAAATGAAACTTGATGAAGCTATTTCTATGGGTCAGCTTAACAAAATTGGTCTGGGGTTTGAACAAAGTAATTTTGTAAAGGAGGGATGTGAGGCTTCTACTTTAAAAAGTGTGGAAAAACCAAGTTCTAAAGAAAAATCCTTTTTGAGTGAGAACAGGCCTAGGAGGAGGCACTACATCTGTCATTATTATTTTGCTCCTGGGCACATTAGACCCTTCTGTTACAAACTTAAGGCTGATAAAAAATCTGGTTACTTTAATCAGCCTCAGATGTGTGAGAAGATGTATGCACATTCGAACACACATCCTGGTAATCTGAGACCTCTGCACCATAAAAAGAAAGCTGTAAAGCAGTGGGTGGCCAAACCAAGTGCTACCTGCAATGTTGTTTACTCTTCCCTCAAGAGTACTATCTCTGGCTCTTGGTATTTTGATAGTGGGTGCTCTAGGCACATGACTGGGAACCAAGCTGTTCTTCTTGACTATGAGTTGATTAGTGGGGGGAAAGTGAACTTTGGTGGAGGTGCTCAAGGCAAAATTGTTGGGAAAGAAACCCTAGATGTCAAGGGTCTCCCAAAATTGCACAATATGTACCATGTGGAAGGCTTGAAAGCCAACCTGATAAGCATCAGTCAACTGTGTGATGATGACCTTTATGTGAAGTTTAACAAACACTTGTGTGAAGTATTTGATAAGGACAATAAGTATGTGTTTACTGGTCCTAGATCTTCTGACAATTGTTACCAATTTGGTGACAATCTTTCTTACCTAAGCTCAAAAGCTAATGATGTCAATCTGTGGCACCAAAAATTAGGACATGATAGTTGTAGAACTCTGGAAGAACTTCAAAGATTTGAAGCTGTTAAAGACCTCCCTAAGCTGAACATCAAGAACCCTGATGTATGTGGTTCATGTCAAAAGGGAAAGCAAACAAAAGTATCACATAAAAAGATCCAACAGTGCTCCACATCTAGGTGTTTGGAGCTGATTCATACTGATTTGATGGGACCTATTGAAGTAGAAAGCTTTGGTAGGAAAAAGTACACCTTTGTGTGTGTTGATGATTATTCTAGGTACACTTGGGTAATGTTTTTAAGAGAAAAATCTGAAACAATTGGAGAATTCAAGAATTGGTACAAAAGGGTTAGAAATCTTTATGGTCTTAAGGCTGTGAGAATTAGGTCTGACCATGGCACTGAATATGAGAATCAAATGTTTACTGTCTTTTGCAATTCTAAGGGAATCACACACGAATTTTCTGCACCAATCACACCACAGCAAAATGGAATTGCTGAAAGGAAGAATAGAACATTGCAAGAAATGGCTAGGGTTATGCTTAGTTCTAAAAATCTGTCCAAGAAATTTTGGGCAGAAGCCTTGAACACTGCCTCTCACATTGGCAATAGAGTATTCCTTAGGATTGGTAGCACTGTCACTCCATATCAAATCCTCCTTGGAAAGAAACCCACTATGAAATACTTTCATGTGTTTGGGTGTTTTTGCTACATACTTAATGATAGAGAATACTTGTCCAAATTTGATTCAAAGAGTGATAAAGCAATTTTCATGAGATATTCCACTAATAGTAGAGCTTACAGAGTATTTAATCTCAAAACAAAGACCATTATGAAATATGCTAATGTTGTTTTTGATGACTCACTTGATCTTAACCTCAAGACTCCTGAGGATGATGTTTCAGGTTGCTTACTGGACTGGAAGGATACAGAAACGGTCTTTGGAGAACCAATGTAAAACCGACAGTCTTGATAAACCTGTTGAACCTGCAAAGGATGTAACCAAGGATGTGGACACATCTGCATCCACATCTGAACCCACATCTGCTCCCACATCCACTCAAAATCCTATAACTGAGGATTGTTCCTCTAAATCTGATCAGGATGATGCTCCAGAAGAGAATGTGGATGGGTGTGTGGATAGATCAAGGGATATTTTCTCTAAAATCTAGAAAAATCACCCCACTTCACAAATTGTGGGAGATGTGTAAGGTCAAGTGAGAACCAGACAGAAAGAAAAAGTAGACTACAGAAAGATGGCTGGTTTGTGAAGTTGCTCATCAGCATACTCCCAGGTAAGCTTTTGTTGTTTTGTTTCAAAGATTGAACCTAAGAATATTACTGAAGCATTGAAAGATGCTGACTGGATTCTTGCTATGCAAGATGAGTTGATTCAATTTGAAAAGAATGAGGTTTGGACTCTTGTCCCTAGACCCTCTCATGAAAATGTCATAGGAACCAAATGGATTTTCAAGAACAAAACTTATGAGCAAGGTGTGATCACTAGAAATAAAGCTAGGTTAGTTGCTCAAGGTTACACTCAAATTGAGGGAATTGATTTTGAGGAGACATTTGTTCCTGTTGCAAGGATTGAGTCCATTAGGCTTCTGTTAGCCATTGCTTGTTACCTCAAGCTTACTCTTCATCAAATGGATGTTAAGAGTGCCTTTCTAAATGGGGTATTGAATGAGGAAGCCTATGTTGAACAACCTAAAGGCTTTGTGGATTCTAAATATCCTAACGATGTGTATAAGCTGAAGAAAGTTCTGTATGGGCTGAAATAAGCCCCTAGAGCTTGGTATGGTAGGTTGACTGACCATTTACTTCACCTAGGATTCAAGAGAGGTGAGGTTGACAAAATATTGTTTGTGAGGAAAAATAAAAAGGAGATTCTTGTGGCACAAATCTATGTGGATGATATTGTGTTTGGGTCAAACTCTGACCCTATACTAGCTGAATTTGTGGATAGTATGACTTCCACATTTGAAATGAGTATGGTAGGCGAGTTGAATTATTTCTTGGGCTTACAGATAAAACAATTCAAGGATGGCATGTTCATCTCTCAGTCTAAGTATGCCAAGAATCTTGTGAAAAAGTTTGAACTTGAACACTCTTCACATCAAAGAACACCAATGGGATCTTCCCAAAAATTGAGTCATGATTCAGATGGTGAGAGTGTTGACCAAACCCTGTACAGAAGCATGATTGGAAGTCTGCTTTATGTCACTGTAAGTAGACCTGACATAATGTATAGTGTGTATCTCTGTGCAAGATACCAAGCTAACCCAAAGGTATCCCATCTTAAAGCCTTGAAAAGAATCATTAGATATGTGAGTGGGACTGTGAACCTAGGGCTGCATTATTCTAAAGAGACAAACACCAATTTGATTGGCTATACAGACTCTGACTGGGCTGGAAACAGTGATGATAGGAAGAGTACTACAGGTGGATGCTTCTACCTAGGAAACAACCTTGTGTCTTGGTACAGTAGGAAGCAGAATTGTGTGTCTTTATCCACTGCTGAGGCTGGGTATGTAGCCCTTGGAAGTTGCTGCACACAACTGCTTTGGATGAATCAAATGCTGAAAGATTATGGATTAAATAGAAAAATTTTGACTGCTTTTTGTGACAACAAAAGTGCCTTGGACATATCTAAAAATCCTGTCCAACATTCTAGAACAAAACACATTGATATTAGACATCATTTCATTAGGGATCTTGTAGAACAAAAAACTGTGTGTCTGAAATTTGTTGGGACTGCAAATCAATTGACTGATATATTTACAAAAGCATTAGATTTTGAGAGATTTTCTTCCTTGAGGAAGTCTCTTGGTTTGTGTGATATTTAAGGTTGTGAGCACAAATGTGTCTCACATCCTCTAACACATCTGTATATTAGATTAACTGAAAAAATAAATAAAAATATATATATATATATATATATATATATATATATATATATATATATATATATATATATATATATATATATATCATGCATTGCACGAATTATCTCAGTGTGGTCACTTGTGAGTTGTTCATCTTTGACATTGTTCTGATCACTTAATTGTGAGCACTTCCTGTTCTTGTCATCTTTTGATGACTTAATATAATCTTCATAGATATCTCACAGTGGGTGCTTTAAAAAATAGTGAGAAACAACTGTTCACCCTTAGTATGAAGCATACCATTGTGTTCAAGTGATTCTCATAAGAAATTTTGAAATCATTGACAAGATCATTGGGAAAAAGGGCTATCTTTGGGATCAAAGAAAAGTGAAAGCTACTCACATTGCAAAAATTCAAAATAAAAAATGGGTGAATGCATCCTAGAGGCTGTGCAGATTGGATTATTGCTCATTGACTTTTTGTAATCTAAATATGTCTCCAATGTGACTCACATTCTATGCCACATCTGTAAGCTGAGATTTTTCTTTCACCTGTGTGTTTGCATCATGCTAGGCATACTGCATTTTTTTTTGTCATATAGGATGCTTTGTAAATATGCTAGTTAATTTATTTTCATTCTTAATTTACTCCTTTGATTTAACATGTTTTTGATTTCCAATATCTCCCGTGAAAGAAAAAGGTGTGTATCAATCCTTATTTGAAAAGGAAGGAAAATTTTGAATAGGATTCAATTTTGAAAGGATATGGCTGAAGAATTTTGTTTCCATAAAAATCTGACAAAATCTTGTCTTATTTTTATCCCTAATCTTTCGAAGGTTGTTGTGTGGAAATCTCAAGGGGTTATAGCCGTTGGAGGACTCTTTAGGTATTTTGGATGTGTGAAACCTGTTTGAAAAAGGAGTCCTTAGCTAAATTGAAAAGGGAAAGTTGTGTGTATTAATTAGGGCTCACATCCGTCCCATCCCCCATAAACCCTTAGCTAAACCCTTGTTCTTCCCTCGTAATTGCTCACAATCACACATTGCAATTAGTTCTCATTCTACTGTTCAACCTAACCTTATTTTTGCAGATTAAATGGCCTCTCATAATCAAATTTGTGAAGAAGAAATGCTTGACATTGAACCAATTCAGTGGCCATAGCTGAAACCCCCATTGTCGCCAATCCTGCAATATCCAAGTTTTTTGCAGTAATTCCACCTCCCTCATCCTCGTCTGACTCATCCATGGAAGTTCCAACCTCAAAATCTCCTTCCTTGGAACGTTCGAATGCTCCATTGTCCCATACAAACCCTAATCCTCCAACTTCTCCGGTTTCTCAACCATCAGTTGTACCCCCTGTTTTGACATCTGTTCCTATTGTGGAAGCCCCATCATCCAAAAAGAGGAAGATAACCCCCTCTAAAGCCATGGGCCACTACGTTAATCCTGCTCCCCAAAGGAATCTTCATCGATCTCACAGGGTGCGAAAGCTGTCAGAAGCTGACAAAGCAAAAAACCTCAAGAAACCTGGAGGTAAACCATCATCTGCCATTCTTTGTGATGATGAAGAAGAAGAAGAAGAAGAAGTAGAGCAACCCCTCATTAGAACCAGGATTCAACCCTCTCCTCCATTCAATGCTCCTCCTTCTGCTGATATCATTGCCCCTGTCGTAGCTCCTACTGATGCTATTGCTCCTTCTGATCCTATTGATCCTACTCTTGCTGATCCTACTCCTATTGTTGCTCCTGAGGCTGCCCCTGCTGCTGCTGAGCCTACTGCTGATAGTGAGAGGAACCCCTTGCTAATATCCTCATGGAGTTGAAGGGAAAGAAGAAAATGGCTGCTACTGACTTAGAGCCAATTGCTGAAGATGCTGATGAATCTGAATCCAGCTATGAGAGTGATGATACTGCCTCTGATGAAAACTACAAACTGGGAAGAGCTGAGCTAGAACAAGAAAAGGAGGATCAAACCATTGATGCCCCCTCTAGTGATGAAACAAAAGCTGAATCTGTCAAAGTGCCCTCTCCTGACAAGGATGTGCCTGCAGATGTGCACACATCTAGGCGCACATCCATCAGAAAGAAAGCTGAAAAAGGTAACTCTAAATCCCTCTTCATATCTCCTGCTTTTAAACCCTTCTCTACTAAGTTTCTATCTAAGGATGCCTCAGATAGGTTTGACCAGATTGTAAATAAGGCCTTTATAGTTGAAATGAAAAGGGATAGAGATACTTTCTCCAAGTTAGGTTTGGATAAGTTTTTTGAGGAGAGTGCATTGTTTTTTACTGTGGATCACCCTCTTCCCTTTTATCCCAAAATGGTTTATGAGTTCTATGCTAATTTGACCAAATGATTAGACAGACTCTCATCCTCCTACTCAGTTTATGTGAGAGGAAAATTCATTCCTTTTTCTCCTTCTGTGATCAATGATTTACTTGGGTTAGATAACACTTTAGATCAGGTCTGTAATGTGTCTGAGGAAGGCCTAGTTTCTACCATCACCCATGGAAAAGTAACTTCTTGGCCCATTAAGCCAAAGAATTTGGGTAGTGGCTCCCTTTCTTTCCTTTACTGTTTTCTCCATACCATCCTTACTGCCAACCTATGCTCCTCCAATAATAAAACCTCAGTTACCAAGGTTCAAGCTGACTTGCTTTATAGGTTGGGTGCTAAAAGGAACATCAATTTTGGAGAATTCATCTTTAGGAAAATTTGTGGCTATGGAGAGTCCCCTTCAAAGAAATGGTCTTTGTCCTATCCCTCTCTCATTTCTCAAATTTTGGTTGCTCAAGGAGTTAAGCCTGAAAAAGGTGAGGATAGTGTTGATAAGTTTGAATTGTTCAAGGAATCCAAGGCCCTATTGGATGTAAAACAGAGATTTGTTGATCTCCCACTGGGAGTTGTGGCTGAAATAGCTATGCCAAATGTGGGCACATCCAGTCCCACATCTGTATCTTCCTTTGATATTCAAATGAAAGACCAGGATGAAGAAATAGTTACTGCTGAAGCCCTGACCCTTGCACTGACTGATCAACTGCAAGCCTCCAAATCACATGCCAACAACCTCAAAGCTCTAAAGGATAGACTTCTAAGGTGGCATGCATCTCTTTCTGCTCAAAAAGGGGGAGAAGAGACTAGTGCTGAAGTTGCTGCTGCTGGTACAACTTCTTGGAGACAGTTGAAACTCTGAATTGAGGGGGAGATGATTTGAAGATTAGTTTTTTTGCTTTAATCTATGGTGGTTCTTAAAAAATTTTGGTTTCTGTTTTAGTTTTTAAACAATGGTCTGTAATAACTTAAAACAGGGTGATGATGAATGGTTTGCTTTTGCTTTTATATTAATGAACTGCTGGTTTTTGCTCTAATCTGTTGTATGCAGTTTTTGTGTGTGGATGTGTAAACACATCTGCACATACATCCATTCAGGGGGAGTCTTTGTTGCTGAAAATGTTGATCTAAAATAATCAAATCATAAATTTTTGGTTTTGACCAGAAAGTCCAAAATAGGGGGAGATTGAAAGCGTGAGTTTTTAGGGAACAAATATTGTTTCCTTATGTTCGAATTACATCAAAGATGGTAAGTTGATTTTGGGACTTTCATGAAAGATTTATTGTGTCCTACTTTGACAAGAACTTTGTAAATAAAGTAAATATCTTTTATTTATGTACATAGTTTTATATTAGGACTAACCTACTAATATTCTATTTCTTTGTGAGTGTGCTTTTATGTTTCCTTGTAGGTTTTGAGATCTCATAAAGGAAGATGTTGATTAAGTGAAGATCTTCTTCATGGTGCATATAAATACAAGGTCATCAGCACAAGAGAAGACACGAATTTTGAGAGAGAAAACTTCTTGTTCTTCACAGTTTTCAAAATTGTTATTTTAGGTTGTGAGTGAAGGTTGTGACATACATTCGTAACTCACATCTAGTTTTTCATTGAGTTCTTTGTTTTACTTCTGACTAAAATAGGTCCTACTTGAGAAAGGGGAAGTGTTCTTGTCATAGAAGGTGATTAGAACTCGTTTAGTATTTTCGTCTTTTAGTTTTTCACTTATTCTTATTTTTGTAAGCATCAAAAGTTTTTATAGTGAAAAGGTTTTTGGGCGTAAGCCTAGTTTGTTGATCTCAAGATCAGTAAGCGTATATAACCTTTGTGTTATTGTTTTATTCTGTTTTATTCCGATGCATTATCTGTGGATGTGTGGACAATTGTGAGACACATCTGTACTCACATCCGTATTCTGTTGAGTTGTTTGAAGCTTCCTAGCTACACGAAACTTTCACATCTAACCGTCTACCTAAGGCTTCTTCAGCTATACCTGATGTCCTTAACGAACCTATTTCTCGTTCTACCTCCGATATTAGTAATTACATAAATAGAGCTCTTTCCACAACTCCAGCTTCAAGTGACTCCTGGGGTTTGCATTTTCTTTTAGACTGTTTTTAGTCACTTTGGCATGCAATTTACTATGCAATTAATTGTGTCACTGTGTTTCCAATTAAGAGTTGACACTTGATAATTGAGGCTCGTTTTGTGATCCGTGGTGAATGTTATAATGAGAGGACAATTATCCAAAAAAAAAAAGATAACTTCATATAGTGTTAAATTAAGTTGAGATTTCTCATGCATGGCATAAACAATTATGTGGAGTTGGAACATTTTGATGGTCATAATCCATATATGGCTTGATAAGTGCGTGTAATTTATGTTCTAATCTCCCTGGAGTGTCACTCTATTGCTATCTTATCCGCTGTCTTAATTCGCCTAGATAAATGTGTTCATATATGCAATTAAACTTTTAAACTTAATTGATGTATTGTATCTTCATTTGAAGAAAATTCTGATACTGATGATGATCAGTACATTCTGGACACATTAATGTTTCAGTAGAAGTTACTGTCCTGTTCAGAGATTTCGTTCTATAAGTTCGATCTTATAGCTTCCATTTGTTAATTAATCCAACAAACAAATTAGGATAGTTGGAGATTTGATATATTTCTCATATCGATAGGCAAATGAGAGTTAAGAAATGAACCTTAAAAAGATACCAAGATAGTGCTTTTATGTGTCAGGAAGAATTAGAGTACCTTATTGCTAAAAATTTCTGACGTGAGAAGTTTACTAATACTTCTTATTTTCAGGTATGGGTAGAGGTAAGGGTGGTGCACATGTTACTTCAGGAATGGGAGGTTCCTCGAATACATCCAACCGTCTACCTTTGCCATCATCAGTTGAACCTGCTTCACGTATTCATGTTGCTCCTCTTAATCGTCAACCAATTTCCCCTCTGCCTACTTCACGTATTCCTGTTGCTCCTCTTAATCGTCAACCAATTTCCCCTCTGCCTGCTTCACTTATTCCTGTTGCTCCTCTTAATCGTCAACCAATTTCCCCTCTGCCTGCTTCACGTATTCCTGTTGCTCCTCTTTTTGCTAATGGTTCTGCAGCTTTTGCTCTTGATCTTCAACCAATTTCCCCTCCACCTGCTTCTCGTATTCCTGTTGCTCCTCCTTTTGCTAATGGTTCTGTAGCTGTTGCTCCTCTAGTTGCTGATGTTTCTATAGCCCCTGTAGCCCCACTTGTACCTTCGATGGAGAATGTCCCTGAAGATGATCATCAACCAATAATCAGGAAAAAACGTGGTGTAACAAAAGGCGTGCAAGCTCCCACAGCAGGTCGATCAAAGGTTCTCGTTACTGTCCTTCAGCATACGTAAGTTTCATAAAAATGGTGTGCTTTGTCTACCTATTCATAAATTCTAAATATTTATTTATTCATACACATTATTTTCATCATGTATTAATACTTTTTGTTTTAGATTAACACCTGCATCGGCTATATCAAAGATTGGCCCGATCTTCAAAAGACACTTCAATGAACTCAGAGTTTTTTGGTACCAATGGCATGACGAACTGGATTCTATGTGGCAAGATTATCTGGTAAGATATAATTGCTATTATTTTCTTTTAGTCTCATAGTATGCATTAGTAGTCTTTGTAATGTGTTTAACTATCCACCAAGTTTCTTTAGCATATATTTCAAGTCTTGAAGTTGACTTATCCAAGCTAAGAACTTATGGTATAACATGAATCACGACCGTCTTACTTGCTGAGTTTTGCAAGACTCACTGGCCGTAAAGTGCTTCGAGTCTTATAGTTGCATTTCTTGTATCGATAAAAATCATGATCGTCTTATAGAGAGCGGGTCATGGATTAGGAAAACCAAAAGTTGCTTATTAACTGTATGCTGTCAGCTTATACCTTCAGTACCAAAAATGCTTTATCTCCATTTCTAGGGCTCGAAACGATGAACCGATTTTTTTGCTTGAAAGTAGACACATAGTTCTTTCAAACAACTACTTTTATGCCTTCTAGAACCTTCTAGATCAGAACAGTTTATTCTTCGAAGATGACTGAAAATCTGGTTTTGAAGAATATGAAAACTTGCTTCGTTGAACCTTTTGGCAGACCTTTGTTTTGACATACAATGGACTTCTTCCCTACATATTTCTGTGTCATTGATGTTCTAGCTAGCTAACTGGTACAGTTCACTTTCAATTTGTTTTATTATAGAGATACTTTAGGTTCACTTCCTCAGAAGAACAAGCAAGAGGTCGTATTGTTTGGGAGGATATAGCTGCTGAGAATTTTCCTCAGTACCTTTATGGATGGAAGAGAAATGCATTGAATGCTTATAAAACAATTGAGATTTCAAGGAACCACAACCCTAAGTGGACAAGCCTTAGTGTATGGCAGGAGTTATGTGATTATTGGTTGGGTGAAGATTTTCAGAAAGCAAGTGCGTTGCGTAAGAGAAATCGATCTTCAAACAAAATGATTCCGCACCTTGGCCCCAGGAGTGACAGGCTAAAGTCGCACTCCTACAAATTAGTATCAAGACAAGACTCGGCTACAAAACTGCAGCAAGGGCAAGTCCAGGGTCGATCCACTGAAGAACGCTTATTTGTTTATGTAATAGTCACAGACCAGTTTGGGGGGTTTGATTGATTTGATTGTAATTAAACTAATGCAAGAAAATAGAGTTGTAAACAATAATTTAAAGAGCACCTTGGATAAATAAAACTATCACTGTTTATCAATCAATATCATTGGTTCATTCTTTCTGTTCTTCCGCTAATCACTTGATCACAAGATATAAAACCTCTATCTCTTCTTTGATAGTAGTTAATAGCGGCGACACGCTCAACTAAAAACCCTAATTGATAAATACAACCTAGCCGACACGGTCAAGATTCTAAATATGAATTGATGAAGTTTTAAGAGATTAAGATCAATGAATTATTCTATTCCTTTTCAAAAAGAAAATAAAGCTAATTTTACCCTAATCACAGTTCAAGATGACACATACAAGAATTATGAAATTGCTACACTAAAAACCCTAGTCCGACACGATAAAAGGGAATTCTAGCAAAAACCAACTAAAAGGATTGAGAAATTGATCAAGTTTCAAAGCCCTAGAAAAAGATTTAACAATAAGCACGAGTAAAATTATAACTAAGGAGAAAGAGATAGAAAGAATAAACCTCAATTGATCTTCAAAACAGATCAAGAATTATTATCCAAAGTAATGGAAGTTTAAGCCTCCATGAAAATATTCAAACCTTGAATTTGTTCTCAGCCTTCCATGTTACAACCGTCAACCCCCCCCCAAATAATAATAATAAAAAAAAAGTATTTATACTCTCTCTCTCTCAAAACCTAGTAAAAAAAACGAAAATAAAAAGAATAAATTAATATCCCCCCAAATCTCACCCAGGAACCCGTCGTCCGCTTTTCTGCTTCAGCGCCGAGGGCACGAGTCGTGATGTGAGGGACGACTCGTCCCTGAAGTCGCAACCTACGCTTCGTCGTCCCTGTTATGGGGAAGACTTGGTTTTGCTTGGAACGACTCGTCCCCAGCCTCGGCCTCTCTGATTCGATCGTCCTTGCGATGGGGAAGACTTGGCTTTGCTTAGGACGACTCGTCCCTTCAGTTTCCAGGTTTTTATTCCAATCTTTTTCTCCCTCAATTCTTGTTATTTCATTGCTTGATCCTTCTTCAATTGACTTGACTTTGATGGCTTCCATTGATGTTGAAGATGATGTTCTTGACCTCTTCGAGAACCAAATACAATTACAAGGTAAAATCTCTCAAAATTCTCACAATACAAAATACTCTCAATATTACATCAAACCTATCTAAATACATCAAAATTGAAGATAATAAGCACGAAAAAAAATAGGAATTAGATAGTATGAAATACGCCACATCAAATACCCCCACGCTTAGACCATTAATCATCCCTGAGTAATATCCTAAACTCCAATCTAATACCGGTCTAAAAACAGATGCATGGGAGGTAAATGACTCCTATTCTCCTCTAATCCGCCAACACAAGTCAATAAAAAAAAAACAAAAAAAAAACCGTCGGAGTAATAGAAACTCCGTCTCCTTATAACACCAAAATATAAGCAATGATAATAATGACCTTAGCTTGATATCAACTCCCATAATATAATGTATCCAAACTAAGGTCCACACAAATAAGCCAAGGGGATCTAAATATGTTCTATGTTTCCCCCACGCTTGGCTCACACTACATACACCCCCATAAAAAGAAATGATTGCTAAGGTTGTCATCCTTAAGCAAAAATTTACCTCCTGAAAAGCACCAACACCCCTTATAACTCCAAAAAAATGAACGAGGATTTCTAAATCCTAGGCACCACTATCTGAACCTCCTACTCAATAGTGATCCTACCCAAACACTTCAAACCTCCCTTGTGTCTCCAACTCCGGTGATATAAAAGATAGTATACTTCACTTCCTCACCTTTTGCCTAGGTGCCGTTTCTGGTTTTCACCTAGCCTCTCTTTTCTTTTCTATTTTTTTTTTTTCACTTCCTCACCTTTTGCCTAGGTGCCGTTTCTGATTTTCACCTAGCCTCTCTTTTCTTTTCTATTTTTTTTTTAAGAAAAAGTACCGCATATACAATGATACAAATCTTAAATCCTTCCCCCACGCTTAAACCGAGACATTGTCCTCAATGACACCAAACAATAAATATGGGACAATAAAACATGGGAAAAAGGGCCTGAAAAGGAATAATCAAGTAAGGGGACGGGAGGCCCCACAAACATGGGCCTCATCAATGTAAGGGGGATAAAAGAAATCTTTTCGAGTTACCTCTAAAAGATGTTTCGGTTCCATGACATGCCTCCCTGTTGGAGACCATTTCAGCTTCCCCTTAATCTTCTCTTTTGCTTTCGTCCCCACCCTTGGTGGTTCTCCTTTCTTCTTTTCCTCCGACTTCACGTTTGGAGCTTCACCATCATCTATCTTGGACTCCTCCTTGATAATCGGCTCCCTCAAGTCCATGGCACAAACTTTACGAACATTGTTCTTAGGAAAATTCTTCTCATCAAACACATTAAACCCAATTTTCTTCCCGTCGAACTCCATCGTCAAAGAACCATTAGCCACATCTAACTTGGTACGAGAAGTAGACATAAAAGGCCTCCCCAACAGAATAGGAGCCTCAAAATCCATCTCCATCTCAAGCACATAAAAATCTGCCGGGAAAATCAAGTCACCAACCCGGACTTCAACATCTCTCACTACCCCCTTGGGGTATGCGTTGGACTTATCCGCCAACTGAATCACAACTCGGGTATCTTCCAATTCACCCAACTTAAGTTCTTCAAACAATGTATACGACATTACATTGATTGAAGCCCCCAAATCGAGCATAGCCTTCTGCACCGAGCTACCCCCCAACGATATCGGAACCACGAACATGCCCGGATCACTACACTTTTTGGGCATCTTTTTCTGATAAACTGCGCTCACATGCTCAATCACCTTCACTTTCTTCATGGCCTTCATCTTATTATTCCTCTTGGTAGTACACAGTTCCTTCAAGAATTTGGCATATCTAGGAACTGTTTTGAGAAGATCCAAGAGAGTAATATTTACTTCAATATTCTTGAAGGTATCAAACATGCTCTTCTCCGACTCTTGTGATGTATCTCTGCTCAATGCCATTGGAAAAGGAACTTCTGGCTCATAGACACGCAACGGTGGTGGAACATATTTCTCTTCAGGGGTCTTCTCTACCTTCTCTTCCACCACTAACTCCGGTTCCACTCGCTTCTTAACATTTAATTCAAACTCTATAGGAACCATTTGCCCCTCAACTTTCTTCTTTCTCCTCACATAAACAGCACTAACATTATGCTTCGGAAGTTGCTCAGTCTGAGGTGGTACTTTTTCTGCATCTCTAGCCTCCATTCTTACCACTGCCTCTGCAATTTGGCCCATTTGCCTCTCCAGATTACTAATGCTAGCATCGGTCTTCTGTTGATACTGCTGCAAACCGTTTGAAAAGGTAGTCATACTGCGAGCCGATGTACGGAACATGTCATACGTAGGCGAGCATTGTTCTTCTGTGGTGGTTGTCCCCATCTATCATTGGGTTGATTACCCCCATAGTTATACTTGTCTCTGGCTTCTTCTTTGTGGGAGCCCAACCGAATTCACATTCTCTGACCTTGTCAGGCTCAATGAATCGCTTCATCATACATTTCAACTCCTTGACCTCGAGACTCGAAGCTTCTCATTCTCCCCACTACTTGTGCCCATAAAGACCAACCCGTCTCGACACTCGGATCTCCTCCCATGTGTTCGGGTACTCCTTGCTAGCTCCTCTAGTAATTTACGGGCCTCACGCGGTAGTTTTGTTCGAATACTACCCCCACAAGACGAATCAACCAACCTCATATCCCGATCGAAAAGTCCCCAGTGAAAGTACATAATCAGCTTGCTCTTCATCATACCCATGATAAGGACAACTCTGGTGAGTGTATGGAACCGATTGTAAAACTCATAAAATGATTCATGTGCCTTTTGTTCCATGTTCTTGATGTCCCTTTTCATGACATTTATACGGTTCACCGGAAAGAACTCATCCAAAATGCCTCCTTCATCTCTTTGCCCGAGGTGGTTATATTGTTCGGGGCCGATGATAATACCACATGTTAGCTCTTTCCTTCAAGGTGAAGGAGAAGGCTCGAAGAAGAAGTTTGCTCAATTGAAAGATTAGCGGGCTTCATCTTTGTTACAAACTTGCACGAACCGAGATACGTGCCGATTCGGGTTTTCATTGGGTAGCCCATTGAAACTTCGGCAATTGATTAAGTAATCCCGGTTTCAACTCGAATGTGACTCCCGCGGGAAAAGCGGGAAAAGTGGCGAATGTGGTTGCTCCGTCCAATTTGGAGTAGTTTTACTGCTGAGTGTCTGGGGTGCTCTATCACCCATCTCTTTTGATAGTCCTTTCGGTTTCGGATCAAGAAGCTCAAGAGAAAAATCGAGTAGAACGGGTATGGACCAAACAATGATCCACACCACGAAGGACGGGGGTGAAACTAATAAAGAGATAAAAGACAAACAAATAAAATAAAATGACGAGAAATTAAATAAGAACACAAACAAATGAACTTCGTTCCCCGACAACGGCGCCAAAATTTGACAGGCTAAAGTCGCACGCCTACAAATTAGTACCAAGACAAGACTCGGCTACAAAAAGCTGCGGCAAAGAAGGGCAAGTCCAAGGTCGATCCACTTTGAAGAACGGTTATTTGTTTATGCAATAGTCACAGACCAGTTTGGGGGGTTTGATTGATTTGATTGTAATTAAACTAAAGCAAGAAAATGGAGTTGTAAACAATAATTTAAAGAGCACCTTGGATAAATAAAACTATCACTGTTTATCAATCAATATCATTGGTTCATTCTTTCTGTTCTTCCCCTAATCACTTGATCACAAGATATAAAACCTCTATCTCTTCGTTGATAGTAGTTAATAGCAGCGACACGCTCAACTAAAAATCCTAATTGATAAATACAACCTAGCCAACACGGTCAAGATTCTAAATATTAATTGATGAAGTTTTAAGAGATTAAGATCAAGGAATTATTCTATTCTTTTTCAAAAAGAAAATAAAGTTAATTTTACCCTAATCACAATTCAAGATGACACATACAAGAATTATGAAATTGCTACAATGAAAATCCTAGTCCGACATGATAAAAGGGAATTCTAGCAAAAACCAATTAAAAGGATTGAGAAATTGATCAAGTTTCAAAGCCCTAGAAAAAGATTTAACAATAAGCACGAGTAAAATTATAACTAGGGAGAAAGAGATAGAAAGAATAAACCTCAATTGATCTTCAAAACAGATCAAAAATTATTATCCAAAGTAATGGAAGTTTAAGCCTCAATGAAAATATTCAAACCTTGAATTTGTTCTCAGCCTTCCATGTTACAGCCGTCTACCCCCCCCCCCAATATTAATAATAAAAAAAAGTATTTATACTCTCTCTCTCAAAACCTAGTAAAAAACGAAAAAAAGAATAAATTAAAATCCCCCAAATCTCGCCCGGGAACCGGTCGTCCGCTTTTCGCTTCAGCGCCGAGGGCACGAGTCGTGATGTTAGGGACGACTCGTCCCCGAAGTCGCAACCTCTCGCTTCGTCATCCCCTGTTATGGGAAGACTTGGTTTTGCTTGAACGACTCGTCCCCGACCTCGGCCTCTACGATTCGATCGTCCTTGCGATGGGGAAGACTTGGCTTTGCTTAGGACGACTCGTCCCTTCGGTTTCCGTGTTTTTATTCCAATATTTTTCTCCCTCAGTTCTTGTTATTTCATTGCTTGATCCTTCTTCAATTGACTTGACTTTGATGGCTTCCATTGATGTTGAAGATGATGTTCTTGAGCTCTTCGAGAACCAAATACAATTACAAGGTAAAATCTCTCAAAATTCTCACAATACAAAATACTCTCAATATTACATCAAACCTATCTAAATACATCAAAATTGAAGATAATAAGCACGAAAAAAATAGGAATTAGATAGTATGAAATACGCCACATCAGGGAGGGTTACGTATGAGGAAACTGATTCGTTATTGGTAAAGTGAAATATGTTTTATATAAGTTTGTTGGTATTTTTGTTCTATTTACTACTCGCTCCTTCCCTAAATGAATGCCGAGAAATATTTCAAAATTGCTTTTGATGAAGAGCAAATTTGAAAAAAAGAAAAATTCGACATTCATTTGGGACAGAGGATTAGTATTTTCTTTAGCTTTATTATAATCTCTATTAACATACAGGCTGAAGAATTGGGTTGTGTTTCAACACAAATTGAAAGGTTTACGAAGACTCACATTAAAAAGAAAAAAAGCAATGACAACAATGAAACTAAATGTGTTACTGAAGATGCTAAAAGATTTGAGGTACTTTTTTTGGTTTTGATTATCATTTTGGTAATCTGATTGTTTGTTTATAAACATAGAAGCATGTTGTTTTTCTCATTTTGATGATCTGATTGGGTAGAATAAAGTTTTTTCAAGTTTGCTTGGGAAGAGAAAAAATTAATAAAACTTCATGCATGTGTTCAATGACAAGAATCTTCAGCTCAACAGTTTTGAATTGAACTATTATAGGACTGTTATGGCCTTTAGTGAGGTTACTGATATATACATGATAGCTCACTCTATTTGTCTCTTTTATGCGGTTATTAGTTTGATTGCTTATATTACTAGAATCTGGTCAATTAACGACGGAACGCGTCCGTCAATAATACTGACAAAAAAATAACGGTTACCGACGGAAGTTCAATTTGCGTTTGCCGTGATTTTTTATTTTTTTATTCTGTCGGTAAATGGGAAGAATTGATCCGTCGGTAGTACCGGCAGATTAATCCGTCGGGGAAAAGAGAGGTATAAATAATAACAAGCGGCCTCGCCGTCCCTCATTTAAACCTAAACCTAATAGCTTACCCCTTCTCTCTCTCGCGCGCGCTCTCTCTCTCCCCTCCTATGAAACCCTTCTCAACGCCGCCGCAGTCGCTCTTCACCACTGCTTCTCCGGTGAACGTCCGTTCATCATCGCCGTCTCTGTTTTTAGGTCGGAAGAACAGAACCAATTGCAGCTGCTGGATCGAGAAGAGATCGATGATGAGGATGACTTGTTTGAAATGATTGATTAGCGTATGTATACAGCAATCTCTCTCTCTCTCTCTCTTTCTCCTGTAAACTTGTTTGATTTCAAAATCATGTCCGTCATCACTCTTCGTCTCCGATCAAAATTGAATGATGAAATTTCTGCTTAATTTTTTGTTCGTGTTTGTTTTGCCTTTTTGAATTCCATTTCCTTAGACGCCTTGATGATACTAATCACAAATTACAAGTTCTATTTTGTGATTGGCGTTCATGATGTTCGTATTCTGTGTAAATGTATTTTAACTTTAAATTGGCCGTTCGTTTTCACTCTTAATTCTCCGATCAAACTGGAAGCAATGTTCTGCTTAGGGTAAGATCCTTATGATTTTATACATATATTGAGTAGAAAAATCAAAAGTGGTGTTTGTTAGCCTACTGAAGTTAATTTCTGGAGTTTGGTTGGTGCATTTGAGAGTGACATCATATTTGATTCTGTGTTGTGAAGAGAAAGTCAGTTATCAAGATCACTACTGGAAGCCAGGCACTAGATGAACTCTTGGGAGGTATATCTTGCTTTCATCTGTCTTCATGTATGGCTTCACTTGTTCTTGTTGCAGCCTTTAAAACAAGTACTACATGTGATTAACCTAATTTTCACTTTTGAAAAGGTGGGATTGAGACGCTGCAAATAACAGAAGCTTTTGGGGAGTTCAGGTAAAACTAAACCACAAGGTTTACATTCTTACATTCTGCTCAGGGGCGGAGCCAGGAATTGGGCGAGGGGGGGGGGGGCAAGATTACACGGGGGTTCGGGGGGCAGCGCCCCCGAAAATTTTTTTTCGAGTCGGACAAGTAAAAAATGGGTCGGATCCATGAAATACAATGTATTTTAGTTAACAAAAATGATAAAAGTAAATAATTCAAAGAACGATTGAAATAATGTTGAAGTATTTAACGCAAACAATTTATTAAAATATATTACTCGTACAAAAAAGAAATTCAAATTTGCTAATTAAACTTAACGAATTAATTAAGATTGAAAAAATGTGAGGAAATTAGGAGAAAGAGAAAAACAAAGTTGTTAAGAGAAAGAATAGCAAAGATGGAAGACAAATAAAATAAATTGAAAATGTAGGTAGCAGGGTTCGAACATGGATTTGAAAGGAAACACCAAAGGCTTTAACTTCACCCCTTCTACCGCTGAACCACACCACTCACTGATGTTAATCTTGAAGTTAATTATATATATACATATATAACAAAAATATGGTGGGGGCAAAAAAAAAAAATTTCCACTGCATTTCCGCCGCTGGGGGGGGCGAGTGCCCCCACCTGCCCCCCCTGGATCCGCCCCTGATTCTGCTGTGTTGTGTATATGAAATCTAAAACACATGAGATCTTTCTTGACCTGCTTTTGATAAGTGAACTTTATTTTAAACTGATTGTATTTTTATCTTTGTATTGTGACTTAGGTCTGGAAAGACACAGCTGGCTCATACTCTTTGTGTCTCCACACAGGTTCCTTTCTGACCTTACTTGAGGGACTTTAGAGTTTGTCTGATATTGAGCTCTGGAAATTTTTAACAGGCTGCCTACATTAACAGGCTCATACTCTTTCGGTAGTACTCTGAACGCTATTCCAGCATGCAAAGAGGACTTCTCAAGGATGAAGTTGACATCATTCGATAAAATGATTGAAAGAACCTGTACTTCAATAAAGAATGTGAGGCTCTTTCGTGAGCTAGATCAAAAATCTGGAAACTCTGGAATGCCACCTGATGCAGTGTAAGTTTTCTTAACTTCTTTTATGGAGTATTATTGAGAAATTAAATATTCCCTCCATTCCATGTTAAGAGTCCACGTTCGAAAGTTGAAACTTTTGTTTTTGTATTTTTGTCTGTATTTCATATGATTAAATTCTTTTTCTACCATATTCAAGGAACTATCATATTTTGTATATGAAAGAAAAAATAGAGAAAAAAATATACTACCCTCCGTCCCATTACAAGTCACAAAAACACTATTCTCTCTCTCTTTATATATATACAACTACGAGAAATTGATATATTATAATTAAATTTTAAAACTTTTAATTGTTAGTGTTGTTAGTAATAAATCAATAACAACTTTTAAAATTTCATCAAAATGTTCTAATTTCTTGTTATTGTATGGTCAAACTTCAAAAAAAAGTCAAACTTTGTGACTTGTAATGGGACGGAGGGAGTATAGCTTAATTATTGAAAGGGGACTCTTTAAGTGAACCATTCTCAAGCACACGGTGCATCACGGTGTGCTTCTCCACTTTAAATTAAGTAAGTATACTTCAAATGCCTTCTACATGGCATTGGTCAAAGCCAAGGAAAACAGCTAACTCGTCATTTAAACCAGTTTTCTAGCGCTGCCAATAGTGTCTCCGCACAGACTACTCCAAATTTGCAGATGGTGAGTTGTGATTTCATTATCGTAAGAGTATTTGCCACCTATCTTCAATTCTAATATGAGTGTAACCTGTATGCTGCTATGAAATTTACAAGCTTTGCTCTTTGTCATCTATTCTGAAGATTCTCCATTTGGCTCCTTCATCTCGGTTCTTCTTTTCTATGAGAAAAAATTGATTGGCGTCTTTTTGCTCTTAGACTGAAAATAGTGAAGATTTATTTTTTGTCAACTCCTGATTATTCCTCTGCCACTCTGTTACAAGTACTCCTTAATTCTGTTGAAAAACCTCGAATTTTACTTTATTCTGGTCTGAGCTACGATTCAGAACATAAATTTTCTGGTTATTCCTTTCATAAACTAAATAATTGATTGGCGTCTTTTCGCTTTTAGATTTTTTATTAAAAAAAATTGGATTTTTTATTGATGAATGACTTAATCTATTACAAGAGTGACACTTGAAAGTGCTAGAAATTGCATTTGGTGGGGTTTGAACCCCTGGTCTCTCTTGTGGAAAGAGATACTTTGGCCTTTTCGCTCTTAGACTGAAAATAGTTTAAGTTCGTTCTTTTTTAAATCCTCATTATTATCCTCCCACTCTGTTACAAGTACTTCTTTCCGTTGTTCCTTTTTGTCCATTAGATATAAATGGCTTTGGGCATATCTATGTTGTACTTGTACATTGTCCCAACTCCCAGCTCAGATATTAAGATCCTTTGTCTCTATATTCTGTTCTATCCATATTAAGAACTCATATTTCACCAGAAAGAGAACCTCATTATTTGTTGAAGTGGGAGGAAGAAATAAGATTGCCTGACCCCTTTTATCAACCATTGCATCATTTTATATACTCTGTTCCAAAATGAGTTCCTATTCTTGTTCATGATTAGAACAAAAATGAAGACTCATTTTCTGATGGAGCTAGTATAGTAAATCTCTTTTCCTTTTGAAGGCGTGTGATACTTCATTTCTCATATACTAGTATTTTTTTAATCATCCTTTTATTCTTTTCCCATATGTAACATTATCCTGATTTATGAAACATGATAATCAAAGTAAAAACCACCTCCTTCCCAAAATGAATATCCATTTTTGATTACATAACATTTAGTTAGACATACATTCTTCCCGTTAATGAACACCTTTTTTGTGAATTAAATTGTACAATTGTTCCTTACAATAGGTCATCAGGTACCCGTACTATGGTCTGAGCTACTTGGGAAACTGTCCATCTTTTATCACCTACCTCAGGTTTAGTTCTAACCATCTATAAACTTCACCTATTTGCATGCACTCACAAACGCAAAAGTTTCTTTAATATCAGAAGTTTCACACTCAAACAGGGTGTTCTGTTTCTGTTAGGTACACGGCGTTCATTGTGTTCTACCCGATTGGGGTATTTCCTGGTGAAAGTAAGAACATGAGTTTTTAAACTTCCTTATTCTAGCTATGCAAGTCTTCCTTTAATTTAATTTACATTTTCTTATATTTTCCTTTGGAGCAGTGTGGCTCATGTACCAGACACTTCCATTTATCAAGGAGAAAAATCTTTATGCAGATTTCTTTGCTAGCCCCTCCCTTTCAGTTATTATACATTTGTCAAGGTATGCATATAATTTTGTTGCAATAGTAATGTTACTCCCACCTTTCCTAAATATGAATGTCCAAAGTTCACTTTTTTCTTAATTTGATAAAGTTAAAGTTTAAGCATCTTTAGTAGCATAAGTACATAAAAATCCTTAATGATCATATTGCATCATTAGTGTAAGTGTAAATTAGAATTTGTTATTTGATGAAGAAGGATTTTGTAACTTCTCCAAGAAATGGATATTCATTTTGGGACTTTTTTCTCGAAAAAAATAGGCATTCATTTAGGGACGGGGTCAGTACTATTCTTTAGAGGAGCAGAACATTATTTCTTTACTTCTTTACCCATGGCTTTAGTTACGGCCTACTGCAGAAGAGTTGACCGTGTTGTTTGAATGAGCTGTTGACTTTTTACTTCGGATTTTAAAAAGATTATGGAAGTTTTTACTGATACTAGAACTCAAACAAAATATCATCATAATATGCGAGGGAACCTAATTCTTGCTTCTTTTTTTGGTTGATTACAGATTTCAAACATGTCAGCTATGATGCCATCGCAATTGCTTCTGCCTAGGATGCAGGTTAGCTTTTTGTGCTGCACCATTTTTTATTTTATTGTAATCCTGCAGTGGTTTTAGTCCACGAATATAACGTCTGTGTAGTAAAGGAGTCATCATGTTATTCAAGATTAGTTTCTCGATTTTTCGACGCAGATCCTCTAGCAGATTCTCCACAAGTTAGTGCAAGTTCTGTTTGTCTCCCGTTTAAGTGTGGCTCGAGGGAGTTTAGGCTTATTAGTTCCATTTAACGAATCTGTCAATGAATTTATCGAGTTTTTGAATTATCATTTAACTTTGAAGTATATGGAGTTACTATTTTTCTTATTTAAATTCTGCTGAAAGTGAGACAGTCGAGTAGAAGCCCATTGGTAAGAGGAAAAGCAGTCCTAGTGTTAACATGAGTCTCCTTAACAAGAATATTATCACCATCAAGAGTAATACAAGAAGTGTGCCCGTATTTCATTAGGATTAGAAGAGTGGACATAATTTTTCAAGCTATTCAATGGATGATTCGAATCGTTTTCCGGCAATGGAACAAAACTGATGATGCCAAAAATGTTCGGATCAGCCCAAATCCAGCGACAGGTTGTATCCTAGATGATTGAATAGCCTGGAAAAGATGAACAAACACGTAAACTAAGATGGGGCTTCACAGGCGAAGGCCCTCCGACGTGAGAGTAAGTATTTGTCGTGCCTTAGACATTATACGCTCTGCTATGTTTAGGTCTACATAATGAGAATGACGACCAAGCAAGACGAGCAAAGGTAGGGAAGGCTCGTTCCATTTGTCGCATTTGAGACTCGTATGAATTATATTTTGGGCCTTGCCCGGTACGATCCACGTTCGTACCTCGATTTATACCGTTCAAAAAGCATTATCAATTTTCATTATTAAAAGAAATAGTTTAATATAAATTATTCATTAAAATAATTAAATTTATCTATAAAAAAAAAAGTGACAGGACCAAAGTAGTAAATCATTGCCTTTCGTAATTAAACAACCACCACCATAACCAAACCCCCCCCCCCCATTATCCTATCTCTTTTAAAGACCGTAATACGTTAAGAGATCTGTCAGTTAATTACACACACCAAAACTGGAAAAAATCACTTTATCTCCCAATCACCATAGTCCTTAATTTGGAAATACGAAAATATTCCTCCATTCTCGCCGACAAAACGAGCGAATCCATCGACATTTTCAACGCTGCTAAACAAAAACCCAAATCATTGAAATGCTTACACAAGGTTAAGATCTAGATCAAAATTCTACAAGAAACCATCGTTCAACTGGTCCGGTCGGCGGCTACAGAGCCAAGAATAATGCATGTGCTGCATGCAAAAACCAACGGAAGAGATGCGGGCCTAACTGCCCACTCCGCCCTTTTTTCCCGGCCAGCGGACCTAAAGATGAGTTTGACGACACGAAAGAACTCTTTGGCGTGAACTATCTCACCAGAGTAGCAGAATCTACAGCCCCTCCGGATCGAGAATACACAATGAGATCGTTGATATTTGAAGCACGTACTCGAGCTGCCGATCCTGTCGGTGGGTGTCACCGGCTAATTGATCAACTCCAGGCGCAAGTAACTCAACTCTAAGCGCAAGTAACTCATCTCTTGGCGCAATTAGATCAGTCTCAATCCGAGCTCTTGAATCGTCAGACCCAAATTCAGAATCTTCCAACACCGATGGGATTTGATAATGAGGCAACTTCTTCTGGACTACAGAATGTATCAAATGAGAATATGAATCTTGATAGGGATATGAATCGTAATGGTGATTATCCGGCTCCAGTACTCGATCTGTTTGGGAATAAGGATGATGTCGAGGAATTTGAAGACAGGATAAACACTAATTTGGATGTAAACAAAGCGAATGATTGAAATGTTGGAGTAGAGATTAGGGTCTTTGGGATTAATCTTGATCAGAATTTTCGTAGACAAAAACCGTAAATTTTCTGCACCAATGGGATTTCGTAATATCTTCTGGAGTACAGAATGAGCCCAATAGGAATATGAATCTTGATGGGTATATGAATCTCAATGGTGGTTATGCAGCTCCATCACTTGATTTGTTTGCGAATAATGATGTTGTCCAGGAATTTGAAGAAGGGATAAACTCTAATGTAAACAAGAGTGGGAGTTTGAATGATTTGAATCTGACATCACCAAAGAAGCCGAAGAAGGGTTAGAGTTGAAGTTTGCAGAAATCTAAATCCAAGGTCAGCCAGATTTGTTTTCAACCATTTATGCTATTAAACTTTCATATTTTGATCATGCAAGTAAGAAAAATAAACATTTAAAGTTTAATTTTTGAACTTGAAATAGTGTACTATTAACTTAAGAACGGACGGAGTATTAATAATTAACTGAGCTAAATGACTAGTTGGAGAAACCTCTTCTAAACCATTTTTGCGGCTATATATATCAACTCATTTCCAAGCTCTAACTAGTTTAGGTATTTCATGAACATGATGAATTTCACAATTATAAATAATCTGGAAGCTTGAAATTGTTACAGTGACAAGATGTTTTCAGATTATTTATAATTGTGAAATTTATTATGTTCATGGAATATCTAAACTAGTTAGAGCTTGAAAATGAGTTGATATATATAGCCGCAAAAATGGTGTTTAGAAGAGGTTCCTCCAACTAGTCATTTAGCTCAGTTAATTAATAATACTCCATCCGTTCTAAGTTAATAGTACACTATTTCAAGTTCAAAAATTAAACTTTAAATGCTTATTTTTCTTACTTGCATGATCAAAATATGAAAGTTTAATAGCATAAAGGGTTGAAAACAAATCTGGCTGACCTTGAATTTAGATTTCTGCAAACTTCAACTCTAACCCTTCTTCGGCTTCTTTGGAGGTGTCAGATTCAAATCATTCAAACTCCTACTCTTGTTTGCATTAGAGTTTATCCCTTCTTCAAATTCCTGGACAACATCATTATTCGCAAACAAATCAAGTGATGGAGCCGCATAACCACCATTGAGATTCATATACCCATCAAGATTCATATTCCTATCGGGCTCATTCTGTACTCCAGAAGATGCCTCAAAATCCCATTGGTGCAGAAAATTTAGGGTTTTGCCTACGAAAATTCTGATCAAGATTAATCCCAAAGACCCTAATCTCTGCTCCAACATTCAAATCATTCGCTTTGTTTACATCCAAATTAGTGTTTATCCTGTCTTCAAATTCCTCGGCAGCATCCTTATTCCCAAACAGATCGAGTAATGGAGCCGGATAATCACCATTACGATTCATATCCCTATCAAGATTCATATTCTCATTTGATACATTACGTAGTCCAGAAGAAGTTGCCTCATTATCAAATCCCATCGGTGTTGGAAGATTCTGAATTTGGGTCTTGACGATTCAAGAGCTCGGATTGAGACTGATCAAATTGCGCCTGGAGATGAGTTACTTGCGCCCGGAGTTGAGTTACCGCTCGGAGTTGATCAATTAACCAGTGACACCCACCGACATGATCGGGCTTCGAGCACGTGCTTCAAATATCAATGATCTCATCAGGTATTCTCGATCCTGGAGGGGTCAGAGATTCCGCTACTCGTGAGATAGTTCACACCAAAGAGTTCTTTCGCGTTGTCAAACTCGTCTTTAGGTCCGCCGGCCGGAAAAAGGGGCTGAGTGGGCGCTAGGCCCTCATCTCTTCCGTTGCTTTGCATGCGGCACATGCATTATTCTTGGCTCAGTCGCCGGCCGGACCAGTTGAATGAGGGTTTATTGTAGGATTTTGATCTAGATCTTGACCTTGTGTAAGCATTTCAATGATTTGAGTTTTTGTTTAGCAGCGTTGAAAATGTCGACTGATTCGCCGGTGATTTGTCGTTTTGCCGGCGAGAATGGAGGAATGTTTGCTATGTTTCGTATTTCCAAATTAAGGACTATGGTGATTGGGAGATAAAGTGAATTTTTTTCCAGTTTTGGTGTGTGTAATTAACTAACGGATCTCTTAACGGATTACGGTCTTTAAAAGAGATAGGATAATGGGGGGGGGGGGGGTGTTTGTGTGTGTGTGTGTGGTTGTTTAATTACGAAAGACAATGATTTACTACTTTGGTCCTGACACTTTTTATAGATAACTTTAATTAAATTTTAATGAATAATTTATATTAAACTATTTTTTTAATAATGAAAATTGATAATGCTTTTAATAATACATTAATAACAAATTTTAAAATTTAATTTGAGAATTTTTTTTTTCTTTAATTAAATCAACCACCACTAAAGAAAATGAAACTATCTATAGTATAAATGAGGGAGGGGTTTGCTACAGTTCTTTAAACAGTTTCAAGCGGCAAAATTCCCATTTTGCCCTCATACATTTGTCCCTTTCCCATTTTGCCCTTAAAAAAAAATTTTAAAAATCACGTGGCCTCATTGTAATGCGCGGTGCAAACATCTAGATCTATAGTATTGAAATGAAAAGGAATGCACGGTGCAAACATCTAGATCTATAGTATTGAAATGAAAATATATGATCAACAGGCAATCCAGCAGACAACTAGCATATATACTATCATCAAACTATAAACAGAAATTAATTGTTACGCCAAACATTTCAGATCTAATCTCATTATACGTTATACACATAAAAAATTGGAAACATTCACAGATCTAAGGGAAATACATTCTACAGTGTAACAATACAGATCTAGGAATTGAGAACATACCTTGTAAACAGTAACAATTCTCTGCCTCCTTCCTAACAACGTCGAGAACCGAGTCGATCAACTCAGCACCTTCGGTGTAATGACCTTTCGCCCAATTATTACCGGCACCGGACTGTCCAAAAACGAAGTTATCAGGACGGAAGATCTGACCGTAAGCGCCAGATCTAAGACTGTCCATGGTCCCAGGCTCCAGATCCATGAGCACGGTGCGAGGAACAAACCGACCACCGCTCGCCTCATTGTAATAGACATTGATCCTCTCGAGTTGAAGCTCGGAATCTCCGGTGTACTTTCCGGTAACGTCAATGCCGTGCTCGGCGCAAACAACTTCCCAAAACTTGGCACCGATTTGGTTACCTCATTGGCCGCCCTGGATATGGAGGATCTCACGCATTTTCGCGAAAGGAGGAGAGAGAGACTAGGGTTAGGAAAGGGGGAGAGAGATAGAGATAGAGATAGAGACAGAGAGAGTGTGTGTATAGTTGTAGTCTACAACTATAACTATACATTCCGGCCAGATCTGAAAATTCCGGCCAGATCTACAGCCGGGTGATAGAGAGAAACGAGAGAGGGAACGGAGGAGGAAGGTAGGGGTAGAGAAGCGTCACCAGAGGAACAGATGTGACCGTCCTCCGATCACCGGAGATGGAGAAGGAGACTGAAGGGGGAGAAAGAGAGAAAGTGTGTGTGTGTGTGTTTACAGAGAGTGAGTAATGAGAGAAAATCTATATCTATATCTATATCTATATAATAACAAGATAGTGGTAATTAAAGGGGCTTTTAGGGGTATTTTTGTCTTTTCACATGGTGGCAATTTGGCAAAAAAATGGGCTGAAATGGCAGGTGTCAAGTTATGATTGGCGAGGTTTTTTTTTTTTAAGCAATTAGGACGGGTGTCGGGAGTAGAGGGAAGGGTAAATTGTACTTTTCCATGGCGCGTGTTCTCCAAACGCCGACAAAGGCGCGTTATCCAGCTTTGTTTGTCTTTTTTTTTTTTTTAATTCTATTTAACACGTGGCGATCAATGATTGGCTGAAAGAATTTCCGAAAAAAAAAATTATCCTATTTCTTTGACCTCATTTATTTTATAATAAATTAATTTTTTAAAAAAAAAATTTACACCAAAATTCATAATTTTTTTCCCTCTTTAAATAGAGACTTCTTTCATTTGATTTGGACACAGAAAAAAAATCCTCTTTTTTAAATATAAACTTCTTAATTATCATTTGCTAAATTTTTAATTTCTTTTTAGTGAAATTAATTAAGTGTGAAGTATTTTTTTTAATTATAAATGATAATAATAATTATAATAATAATTTTAGTAATTAAAAAAATAAATTATTTTGTACTAAATTAATTATTTTTTAAAAAAAATTACACCAAAATGCATAAAAAAAAACCCTCTATAAATAGAGACTTCTTTCATTTGATTTTGACACAAAAAAAAAATCCCTCTTCTTTAAATATAAATTTCTTAATTATGCTTTGCTAATTTTTCAATTTCTTTTTAGTCAAAATTTTCAATATATATATATATATACGGAGTATATATATATATATATTGGAGAATAGTAGTCATTTGTTTTTTTTTCTTATTTACTCTTTCTTACGTAGAACGTAAAACTTATATTAGTTTCTTGGTTTAAATTTTTCATTAATTTAAAACTCATATTAGAAGTCAATATAATATAGTTTTAGCAATAAGTATAAAATAATTAGCTATTAATCGCTATCTCTCTCTCTATATAAAAAAAATTGCTTAAGTTTTAAAATAAACGAGGGCACATTTGTAGCTACTCGGTTAGGATTGAAACTCTATGGAGGGCAAAAAATTACTGAAAATGAGTAGGTTGTTTAAGAAGATTTGTATATCATGTTAAACATACACATGTACACACACAGTAAAACACATTAGAACAAAATATCAAGTAACTAAATGAGTTATAATCTCAATTTTTATGAAATGAAATAAATTACTTTTATTAACAATTACCCAAATAAAGTGGATAGTAAATGATTTATTTTGATTCTTATTTTTTTATTGGTTAAAATTATGAGAGCCGTAAATTACACGGGCCTAAAGAGGCGCGTGAATGCATTAGGGATTTTTTTTTTTACATTGGACACGTGTCATCCGTATGTGGAAGGGCAATTTCGACATTTCTCTGGCGCGTGTACGTCACGCGCCGAGAACGGTGCGTTTATGCAGTTTTTTTCCCTTTTATTTTTTTATAATTTTGCCACGTTTCGCCCTTTGATTGGCTGGCTGAATTTTGAATTTTTTTTACATCATATTTCTTTACCCTCGATTACTTTATAATAAATTAATTTTTTAAACTTTTTTTTACACCAATATTCATAATTTTTTTCTCTTTAAATAGAGACTTCTTTCATTTTATTTTGACAGATAAAAAAAACCCTCTACTTTAAATATAAATTTCTTAATTATCCTTTGTTAATTTTCATTTTTTCCAATATCTTTTTAGTAAAAAATAAATAAGTGTGAAGTATTTATTTTTAATTATAAATGATGATATATATGGTTATGTAATATAATAATAATTTATATCTATATATAAAGAATATAAAATAAAATAAATGTGGATTTTGGTTTCTATTAAATAATATAAGATAAAATAAAATTGGTGGGGTATAGGATGATGAGTTGAAATGGTGTTGAATTTTTATAAACAAAACAATTGTGTATTTATAAAGTATATATGGTTATTTAATATAATCATAATTTATATATATATATATATATATATATATATATATATATATATAGATATATATATAAACTTAGGCAAAGCATGAGAATAATAAAGATGACTAATAAAAATAAATTCATGGAATTGCTACAGTAAAACAGTAATTTTGACTTTTCAAAATAAGCAAAGGATCGATCTAAACTTAGGCAAAGCATGAGAATAATAAAGATGACTAATAAAAATAAATTCATGGAATTGCTACAGTAAAACAGTAATTTTGACTTTTTTCTAATAGTAAATTTGACTTTTTTATTTCTAAGGTACGTGGTCTTTGTTCTACCCGGCACACACTTTATAAATTTTGAATATTATAAAGCCGCGATGAGTGAGGATAAAAACCTCCAACTCAAAAGTGTCTATGGGACACCTTGACGCTACCTGGTTTCCGACCGATATACCTCATTTATATAAAAGTCTCTTTTACTAAAAGAAAGCATATGAATATAAAGAATAAATAAAGAACTTAGAATAATAAGAATAACTTACTTCTTTATTTATGTATTTCTTCGTAATTTACAAGAATTGTACAGTGGATGGTTGGATACAGTGGATGGTTCAGGGGTAGAGATATATCTAGAGAGAAGGGGAAGATGTGGAAACTGAAAAACTTATTGAAAACCAAAACCTGCCTCATCTAATGAGGGGGCTCCTTATTTATACTACAAGAGGGAGTAGTGGATCGCGCCACATGTTCGGTGCGCATTTGTCCTCTTTAAGAGGGATCCACAACTTTTGACTAATACATATATTTACAAAATAAATTGTCATCCACTGAGAAAGTGGATTCCATATGTCGGGGCGGCTTCACTGTGACTTCACTGTGAGATGCTCTTTTCTTTGTCTTTCTTTGATTTGTCAATTATGGTGGGGGTCACCATATTGTTTTGTCTGGCTGCTTTCCTGTGCTTCTTTTGTTTGGATGCTGACATGTTTGCTGATGTAATTGATTTCATAGATCCAGTTCAAGCTCCTGGATTGGCTGGGTGAATATGTCTTCATTGTTGTAAAATTCATCTTCTGGCATTGTTGACGATGAGCCGCTTCCTTCGTCACTGAGCTGGTTCATTAATCTTTCAAAATCTGTCTGATTGGAACACTGAGCCATCTGTGCCATGATCTGTTGTTTCTTTTGAAGGAATTCTTCGTTTTTCTGGATTTGTTTGGGTGGAACATTTTTGAGGAATTTTGTGTTTCGTTTGAAATAATCGTTGACTCCAGTCAAATTGCATCTGCATATTTCAGTTTTCTCCCACCATTTGATCTTATGTTTTCGGATCAAAGTGGGAAGAATTGTTTTCCTTACGGTTTTCCTTACGCACTCACACTTTTGTTGCCCATGGGCACAGTCACATATTTGTTTTTCCTTTAGATCAAATTCCGTCATGAAAATCCAAGGGACCTGGAAAGTATGACAGAATAGGGACCATAGAGGAGATTGTTCATAAGGTTCTGGATATATGGAATTTTTTGACCAATGGTCGAAGGCTATTTGTACATCATTAGGAACTATTGTTTTGTCCAATCCAAAATTTTTCCACCATATTTGAAACCAGAATGGTGTAGGAAAGGAAAATTGTGGTGAGAAGTAGAAAAAATATGATAGGGAAAATGATTTGTTTTGTTTGAGAAAAGCCCGTGACCAGGCTGTAATATAATCCCAATAATTAAATCGGGATGACCCATTTTGAAAATGTAAATCTTTAGCTTCATTGGGCTTTTGGCCCCAGTCCGATACAGATAAGATTTTTAAAATCTGGACCTTACAATATCTGACTTTGGACGTGTCTAGATGATCAGTCGAGTATTGGAAGGTGGCTGATTTTGTTTGAATCAAAATTTTCTCATAAAAAAATTGGGATTTGGTAAAGTTGTCAGGTAGATAATTGTGGGTTTCTGGAAGGAGGCATTGTGAAATTTGGTAAGGATGCCAATTGGAATTATTTTCAAAATACTCTGGTTCAATGACACAGATAAATTCTTCAAATGATTTGTAGGTATAGACAGTTGGAGGAGTCTGTTTTGGGCTTGGGCTGGGAACTATTTGTTTGTAAAAAGGGGGTGGTGTTAATTTCTGTTTTGGGCTTGGACATGGTAGAGGTAAATGTGGGCTTGATGGTTGGGGACATTCTGCTTTGAGAGATGTTTTGTAAGTCTTTTGTGATGATGTCCCTAAAGGGAACCCTATTGAGGATGAAGATGGTTGTGGCAAAGTTGCAAGAACTGTAAATTTGTTTTCTATTTTTGGTGATTTATCGTGGATGAAAATTGGAGGTTTTGTAGGAGGAGGAACAATGGTAAATAAAGGTTTCTTATCTTTATTTTTCTCTGTAGGGTTTGAAAACATCCTGCAAAAAGATGATTATCCCGTAATATTTTTTAGCCAAAGGAAATTAAGCTCAATATGAACTAATTTAAGACTTTGTCTTTTGTACCATAATGTATTTTGTAATGCTATTTCTAAAGAGGTCCAAATATGATAATTGAGGGGATAATAGGGATCTCTTTTTCTTTCTTCTATTATTCTTTTTTCGAGATCTTTAATTTCTTTTAGTAATCTATCTTCTTTTCTTTTGAGTAGTTTAAAAGATTCCATATAATATATCATTGTGCCAATTCCTGTGAACATGAGATTAATCTGGTATTAGTAAAGGATTTTGTCTAGTTCCTGTGTAATCACTTTCAATGCATTTTATTATCCTTTTTAATGCAGCAATATTCGCATTTATAGAGGGTTTGTATTTTTGAGCAAAATCATTTTCTAAGAGTTCTTCTAAATCCATGATGTGCCATCTAAGTTCTGCTATTTTACTAATTGGAATTTTTGTGCTTATGTTTTTACTTTCTTGAAGTAATACATCTGTTTTTTGAAAACAATATTTTAAATAATTTATGTTATTCAGATATATGAGTTGGCCATCTATTTTCAGATGCCATTGTACTGGTTTTTGTTGGTCAATAGTCATATGAATTGTGTCTTGATAGAATTTTTGTCTCGGGGATAATATTTGTTGGGATGAAGATCCTATTTCTAATTTTTGTTTTTTAGGGTTTTCCATTATTTCCTTGTAGGAATTCTCTAGTTAGGAAACTCCGGGATTGAATTGTCTTTTTCCCCGCAATATGAATAATTTCAAAATCAAAAATTGATAGTAATGCTTGCCATCCGGCAAATATTTGTTTTGGCCTAAATTTTTTACGTCTTTTTGTAGAACATCTTTAGCAAACTTTTAGCCTACTTTAACAAAGTGAATTTTTGATTAAGTAAGTCGTCTTGAAATTTTGTTACGTATAATACTATGGAAAGAATTTCCTTTTTTATTGTGGAATATTTAGATTGAGTTTCATTCCATATTCCAGAATAATACCTTATTATATGGATTTTTCCATTAATTTCTTGAGTCAATATTCCTCCATATCCTATGTCTGAAGCATCTGTAGATACTATCTTTGGTGCTTTTGGATCACATATTGTTAAACAGGGTAATTGTTTTACATATAACTTAATTTGTTTTATTACATTAGTGTGTTCTTTTGTCCAAGGTTTTGGGTTTTTCTGTCATAAAGAGGTTTGCAGATTTGTCTTATCTTTGGAAGAAAATCAGCTATGTAGTTTAATGATCCTAAAAATCTTTGTAATTGAGTTTTGTCTTTTATTTCATCTGGAAATTTGTCCGCAAAGTCTATCGATCTTTGGATAGGTATTATTGTGTTATTGGTTATTTCATGACCTAAGAACCTTATTTTTGTTTGATATAACTTTATCTTAGGTTTAGATAAAACCAGTCCATTTTTTATCATTGTTTTGTAAAATATGTTTAGATGTTTTTCATGTTGTCCTAAATCTTTACTAAAAACTAAAACATCATCTATGTAAACTATAATAAATGTGTAAGGGTTAAATATTTCATTCATGATTTTTTGAAATTCGCTTGGTGCATTTTTTAATCCAAATGGCATTACATTCCATTCGTATTGTCCAAATGGTACTGTGAATGCTGTTTTGTATCTATCTTGTTCTGCTATTTGGATTTGCCAAAATCCTGATTTCATATCAAATTTTGAAAATACTGATGCATTATGCAATCTTTTTAATAAATCTTGTTTATTAGGGATTGGATACCTAATCCATTTTAAGGCTGTGTTTAATGGTTTATAATTTATCACTAACCTTGGAGCTCCTCTCTCAATCTCTGCATTTTTTGTGACATAGAAAGCAGAGCAGGACCATGGTGATTTGCTTTTTCTTATTAATTTTTTATCTAATAATTCTTTTATCTCTTTCTTACAATATTCTAGTAATTCTTGGTTCATTTGGATTGGTCTTGCTTTAGTTGGAATCATTCTTTCATTAAATTCTTTTTCGTATGGTAATGTTATGACATGTTTCTTTCTTTCCCAAAAAGCTGTGGGTAGGTCAGAACATAAGGTTTTCTCAAATTTTTCTAATATCTTTTCAATTTTAATTTTGCATTCTCCTGATTGCAATTTTTCTTCTAACTTTGTATTATGTAAGTCTTCTTTTAAGAATTCAATTTGTTTTTGTAATGAGTTTATTTTTGTTATGTTTGCTTTTTGTACATTATTAACATCATGGGTAGAAACTGGATATATGAATTTAAATATTATTTTTTGTCCTAATATTTTTGTTTCTACTCCTTGTTTGGATACTTTAAATGGATATAACATTTGTAGAAAAGGATTTCCTAATATTACTCTTGTATTTAAATCTTTTACAAGTATTAAACTTGTTTTAAAACAAATATTATTATTGCATATGTGAGCTTCTGGTATTTTATATTTAACTTTTAATAAGGAAGAATTTGCTGCTGAGAGGTTTTGTTTTGTTTTAATAAAATATTTAGAGGGTATTATGCCTTGCTCTATACAGTTTAGATCTGCCCCTGAGTCTAGCATGGCTATCCCTTCATATTGGAAGGTTCCTATTGTCATCTTTATGGTGACATACCATTTTTGAAACCTAACTTTATTTATTGCATATAAACTTCCTTCTGTGTCTTCTTCTGTTTCTGTTGAAGAGGATGTTTCTGTTTCCGTATTTTCTCTAGATTTTATTATTATTCCTTTGTCTTTCCCAAAAGGGTTTTGAAATTGTTCATCTAATTTTTTAGAGGGTTTTTTATCTAGATTTTTGGAGGGTTCTCCTTTATAAGTCGCACTTATTTGTTTTTTAATTTCATGTATTGTTACTTTTGCTTCTAATTCTTTTTGTGATTTTTGTAATTCTAAATTACTTTGTTTTAATAATTTTATTTCTTGCTTTATTTCTCTGATTTCTTTTTGTAAATCTAGTGAAGAAATTTGCTTCTTTTTGTCTTGGAACATTTGTACCACATCTTCATATTGAGATGGTGTTGAGGGTTCTGATTTTTCCTCCTTTATGGTTTTCTCTAATTGTCTTAGGAATTTTCGTTTTATAACTGGTTCCTTTATTTCTTTAATTTTTCCTAATATTTCATCATATTGTTCTATAGTATTAATTTTTGTTGTACACATACATACTCCTTTGCATCCATTTTGACATTCATTGATTTCTTCTTCGTTATCTGTGAGGTCTGTGTTGAAAGAGGGGTCTTCTCCACTGGTTTGTTCATTTTCTGTGGTTGTTACCTCTAGATTGTCTATTTGGGATATTATTTGATCTATCTCTTTTATATTAAGATTATTGCAAATTTGTTTTATTTGTTTTCTAGTCAAGGGCCCCTAGCTATGTGTCCAGGTTTTCTACATAGGAAACACTTTATTGTTTTATTGTGGGTGTTTGTGTATTTATTATTTTTCTTATATTTCTTGTTATTATATTTGTTACTATGTCTTTTCTTGTGACTTGAATTTTTATAATATTCAGGTGTTTCTTTTGTGTATTTTTTATTTGTTTTCCTATGTTTTCTTCTATAAGTACTGTTTTTATAATAAGGATTGTGTTCACTTCTTTTCTTTTTATGAGGTGGTTTTAATTTTCCAAACCCAAATTGTTCACACCAATTTCCTAATTCTCTACGTGTTTGTGCACTTTCTTTCTTTAATTTATAATTTAATCTTTGGTCCTGGCATAATCTTAGTCCTGTTATATTTACACTAGTGATTAAATCTCCATAGGTTAATTCATTATAAGAAATTTTTCCAAATTTTTGTTCTATTGTTTCTTTTACTTTTTCTGAAAATAATCCTGGTAGTCCAAAGAATAAATTTTTCTTTCCAAAGATATATTATTTGGGTCTGCTAGGTTAAAAACTCTTTGTAAGAAATTCTCTTTATACCATTTGAATTGTCCTAATTTTCTGCATTTTAAATTTTGTAATATTTCTGAATTTCTTTCTGTATATAAATCTATGTCTCCTATGAAATGGGTTGTGATGTTAAATATTAGAGTTATTAATTGTGCTGGTGCAGGTCTTCCAATTTCATCTACTAAAGGTTGTCCTTGAGCATCATTTCTTACTGCAGTTAAAATAGCATTTTTTATTTCTTCTCCTAATAATTTATCCCACCAGGTACGTAGCTGTCCTGTGAAACCTAAGATTATATTTTCTGTGGCTTGTCTTTCTGTAATATTTTGTGTTTTGTAAATATTTCCTACAATTATCATTTCTTTCGTTTTATTAATAATTTCCATTTCACTTAATCCATCAATGTTCCATTCATAAATATTTTTTGCATTGTAAGATTTTTGTTGATTTCCTATTATTTCTAAATCATCCGCTTCTTTTTTATAAAAACCTTGAATGGCTTGTATTAGTTTATCCTTATTGTTTATTTCATCATTTTCAGAATCAAGGATGGATTCTGATTCAGATGTTGATTGTTCATTATATTCTGTTAATACCCTGATGGTTTTGTTGTCACTTGTACTTGTTTCCTTTTTTACTCTTATGTATGCATCTATGTTTTGCATTAAATTATTTATGGGGTCATGTAAGGTTGGTCTAACACCGGACATTTTAAATGGGTTTTCCGAAGGTGGTATCTGTTTATTATATGAGGTTGATGCTTTTTCCTTTCTATTTGAAGGTGTTTTATTATATAATTCAGCATATTCTGTGTATCTTTTGGATATTATTCCTGTTTCTGGTTGTTTATTAATTGGGGTGGGAAAATCTGTTTGTGTTGTAAGACCATCTACTTCTTCTTTTACCATTGTTATACTATTTGTAACAATATCTATTTTGTTTTCTACTCTGTCCAATTGTTGTCCTATTGTATGTATTGATAAATTTGTCCAATTATTTTGCAAATGTAAGTCTTTCGTCAGTCTTTCTTCTATTCGGGTCGTGGTGGACTATTGGTAAAATTCCATGTGTGATTCCATTTTTACAAAAATAGGCCGGTTCAAGCGGAGGTCTTTCACTTTCATAGAATTCATTACTTGGTAGGTTGTTTGCTGTTACTTTATACCATTTTTTAAGGTTCTGAGTTATTGGATTTAGTTTGTATAGGTATTTATTGTTTAGGAATTCAAAGAATGGTATATGTATTTCTTGTATTTTACATAAGTCATAATATGCTTCTTTAATTATTTTTTGTTCTTTTTCGTTATATGTTTTAAAGAATAATTCTCTATTTTTATTATTTTCTTCGCTTTGGAATTCTTCTCTTAAAACCTTTTTATTTAATCTAAATTCATTTTTTATCATATTTAATGTGAAATTACTATCTTCATATGGATGGGCAAAATTTCCATCTCTTTTTATGCCAATATTATTGGCTTCATATGCATTTTCTGTTTCAATTTCTGATTCTAAAATTGGTTGATTGTTTTGTGAATTATTTCTCTGTTGGAATTCACCTATTCCTGAAGTGGATCTTCTGGCTGGTATATTAAAATTAAGATTTTTGTTTCTGTTTAAAGATTGTGTTCTTTTGAATTTTAGTTCTACTGAACCATCTACGTATTGTGTGACTTGTTCTAATTCACTTGTCTGCTTATTTTTCGCACTTGTGTCCGGTACATGTTTTTGCCTGGATAAGTCCATTTTTCGCAGAGTTATTTCACTCCATTTGATTGTTTTAGGAATAGTTATATTTGCTTTTGTATGATCAATTTCCCAAAAACCGTTTCTCCGGTAGTCTTGCTTCTATTAAAAGCATTTGGACAGAGTCCAGTATTCATTACTTTGTATTGAAGTCTACAAAATATTTCATAAATATGAGATCCTACTTGCATATGATAATTATGGGTTAAAATATCTAGGGTTAATATTTTCATTATATGTGGATCTGTCAGGGATATTGTGAAATTGGGATATGTGTTAAAATGTATTGGTCCATTTGTTAGGCTTGTTTCTATTGCTCCTAGTAGAGAATCTACATAATTTAAATGCCTTGCATCTCTTAAGGTTACTTGTATACTTGTATCTAGTCCTTCCATTGTTAATGGTTTAATTGCAACTTGGACTAGTCCTATGTGTAGGAATCTGTATCCTTGGGATATATATTTTCTAATTGAAGATTTTGAAAATAGACTCATGGTTTGATTATTGGAATATAAAGGGATTACTTTTTCTTTTACTTTAATTGCCAATCTAGATTTGAAATCAAATATTCCTTTATCTTTATATATTTCAGAGGTTGAAATCGAGGGAGGTTTCCAATTTGTTAAAAATTGACTATCCCATGATATTTCTTTAGACAATATGCTTTTATTACTTCTATCTTCATCATTCTCAGTTTGTATGTTATAATCATTCATTTGATTATTGTGATGTCTAAAGGAGTAAGTTATTCTTATTATTCTGAGTTCTTTATTTATTCTTTATATTCATATACTTTCTTTTAGTAAAAGAGACTTTTAAATAAATGAGGTATATCGGTCGGAAACCAGGTAGCGTCAAGGTGTCCCAGAGACACTTTTGAGTTGGAGGTTTTTATCCTCACTCATCGCGGCTTTATAATATTCAAAATTTATAAAGTGTGTGCCGGGTAGAACAAAGACCACGTACCCTAGAAATAAAAAAGTCAAATTTACTATTAGAAAAAAGTCAAAATTACTGTTTTACTATAGCAATTCCATGAATTTAGAATTAATATAAAGTCAAAATTACTGTTTTACTGTAGCAAATCCATGAATTTAGAATTAATATATTTAAAGGAAAATTCATGGAATTGCTATAGTAAAACAGTAATTTTGACTTTTTTCTAATAGTAAATTTGACTTTTTTATTTCTAGGGTACGTGGTCTTTGTTCTACCCGGCACACACTTTATAAATTTTGAATATTATAAAGCCGCGATGAGTGAGGATAAAAACCTCCAACTCAAAAGTGTCTACGGGACACCTTGACGCTCAGTGACCGATACCTCATTTATTTAAAAGTCTCTTTTACTAAAAGAAAGTATATGAATATAAAGAATAAATAAAGAACTCAGAATAATAAGAATAACTTACTCCTTTAGACATCACAATAATCAAATGAATGATTATAACATACAAACTGAGAATGATGAAGATAGAAGTAATAAAAGCATATTGTCTAAAGAAATATCATGGGATAGTCAATTTTTAACAAATTGGAAACCTCCTCGATTTCAACCTGCAAATATATAAAGATAAAGGAATATTTGATTTCAAATCTAGATTGGCAATTAAAGTAAAAGAAAAAGTAATCCCTTTATATTCCAATAATCAAACCATGAGTCTATTTTCAAAATCTTCAATTAGAAAATATATATCCCAAGGATACAGACCTTCCCTACACATAGGACTTAGTCCAAGCTTGCAATTAAACCATTAACAATGGAAGGACTAGATACAAGTATACAAGTAACCTGGCTGAAAGATCTGATGCAAGGCATTTAAATTATGTAGATTCTACACTAGGAGCAATAGAAACAAGCCTAACAAATGGACCAATACATTTTTAACACATATCCCAATTTCTGACAATATCCCCCGTATGCATCCACATATATGAAAATATTAACCCTGTAGATATTTTAACCCATAATTCATCATAGATGCAAGTAGAGATCTCATATTTATGAGAATATTTTGTAGACTTCAATACAAAGTAATGAATACTGACTCGCCTCCAAATGCTTTAATAGAAGCAAGACTACTCGGAGAAACGGTTTTTTCGGGGAAATTGATCATACAAAAAGCAAATATAACTATTCCTAAAACAATCAAATGGAGTGAAATAACTCTCGCGTAAAAAAATGGACTTATCCGGCAAAACTGTACTGTATACACAAGTGCGAAAAATAAGGTATAAGTTAATTAGAACAAGTCACACAATACGTGTATGGTTCAAGAGAACTAAAATTCAAAATAAGAACACAATCTTTAAACAAAGAAAAACAAAAATCTTAATTTTAATAATGTACCAAAAATGTAAGATCCACTTCTCAGAATAGGTGAATTCCAACAGTAGAAATAATCTACAAAACAATCAAACCCAATTTTAGAATCGAAATTGAAACAGTAAAAATGTATATGAAGCCAATAATATTGGTGGTATAAAAGAGATGTAGAAATTTTGCCCATCCATACGAAGATAGTAATTTCACATTAAATATGATAAAAATG